>JAYJMB010004099.1:0-56747 GCA_036873735.1 Pouteria campechiana | reverse complement strand
CTCTCTCTCTCTCTATTATTCACTCCCCCTATTAAGGTCCCTATCTGACTTGAGCGTTGGAGTGCCCGCGCCGGGACCACCCCCGGCGCCCTCTAACGTTTTCTCTATCTTGCAGGATTCTAAGCGGGATCTTCTCGAGAGCCAGATCAGCATTCTGTTTGGGGACAACCCAAACAATGGTATAAGTGTGATCTGATATGTTGTGCCTGAAAGGCACCGTTATAAGGTTTTGTTTATGTTTGTATAATATAGTTTTAATATGGAGTGCTCGCACGGCACATGTATGATATGAGATAGCCAAGTAGCTAGTATACCTTGATGACATAGTTATGATATTATACTTTGAAAAGCGTAGAGTGTTGAATGGATATAATGAGGAGAGGAGCCTCATGACATAATTACATTGGCTTGTATTTATTCATGTGTTAGTTTTAGAATATATTATTTTTATTTGTTGATTTTTTTTCTTATTCAGCTTACTTACTGAGTTGCTGAGATTTATGCTTTCTTATTATAATTTTTAGTTGACAGATCAGGTAAAGAACCTAATTGTGGGTTGGGACTGAAAGGTAAGGTCTAAAGACATTTTCTTTATGATATAATGATTTATAAATGTAATTTGGTTGTGTAATTGTATAACTATATTCAAAAGATTTCACATGATATATTAATAAATTGTATGACATGTCATGATGAATTAATTATATTATTGTGATTAAAAATATATTATTCTAGAAAGATAGATTGCTATCATGATCGGTTCTAATCTTGAGCACATAACTATGGGTGAATGGGCAACTGTGGGTGTGTGTTTTATGAAGTTTAGTATTTCTTTATACTTATACACAAAATTTAGTTTTATATAGGTATAGATCTTGATATTTCAATGGAAACTCTACTGGATTTTAGGCAGAATATTTTCTTAAAAATAAAAAAATTACAAAAAAAGTGTAAACGCATAGGCCCCAGAGCGGAGTGTTACAAGACTTCCTAAGGATAATGTTGTTCTTTGCAAGTCTATTTCATGTGTGGTCAGTTGCACATCCGCCACTCAGTGATTAAGTGTCAATAGCTTGGGTTGCAAACACTTGTGGGGCATTATTTTGGGTTTTTAACATCTAAATCCATCGTGTGATGGACCACTTCTTTTATACCCACCTCACAAGATTTCTATGGGAAATCAAAATTTATTCCCTGTGCTTATTCTCCTCACAAAAAGTCCATCCATCATTTCCCACCAATTTCTGTTGAAAGTTGAAATTTCTCTCCAGCTAAAGATTTGTTAATGCTAGACATCCCCAACAAATAGATGAATACTACCTGCATATCTAAAATACCCATTTGATAGGTCCAAAGTTGTACGCTCATGGAAGACCGAATGTGAATGGTCTTTTAGACTAATAAAAATACTTAGGAGCTTGGTTATGATCAACTGCTACTAGTACCCTCATCTGTCTCAGATTTGGAGTTTGGACAAGCCTGCCGAAAGTCACGCTCTCAATCGATGGCTTCTTTAATTTTCTCATTATTCGGAGATTAGAAATGAAGTCTAGATTGGAATCACGTGTTGGATGTCACCTAATTTCCAGCCTCAGATGACCTTTTTTGTACGTTTTTTAAGCAATGATATCAGAAAGGTCAAAAGCACCCAAGCCAATTTCATGAGCCAATTGATCAGGTGCCAGATATGTGTTGCACATAATGATAGAATTAACAGCGTTTCTGATGTTCGACGCATTTACACATGCGGTCGTGTCTTGAGAATCCGCACGTGAGAACGATGGGACAAGCTGTATCAGTGGCAAGTTCACAACTTGAAAATTTGACCCGCTTTTCTGGAAGCTTTGATTCATCATACGAGGATTACGAATGGTAGACGTAACCCCCTGGCGTTGAATCATAAACGTGGCCGATTGCTTGGTAACTTCCTCCATGTATTCTTGCCCTTTTTATAAGTTTATTGCTTTTCAGCAGGCCTTTCATTGGGAGATACTGTGGAAAACAAAGTCGACGACAGGTTTGACCCTTGAGACACCAAACCCAAGAAAATGAGCACCAAAAACGCCTTACAAGAGGAAGAAGATGACCCGAAGGGATTAGATGCCACCATGTGATCAAAAAACTCTCTCTCTCTCTCTCTCTCTCGGCCTATCTGTTTGTTTAAGGAAGTAGATGAGCAGGAAGGAATGAAGTTTCACGTACGGATATTTAGAGAGGAGTAGAAATCTTAAGAGAAGTGAAATTTCCTTGTATGCTTCCTTGGATTTGGAATTTTCTGAGTAGGGATATCTTAAATATTTTCTCTGAGGGCGATATTTCTACAAATGAGAAGCGAGACTCCCCAAGGATAATGCTATGCTTTGCAAGTCTATTTTGTATGGGGTTGGTCGCACATTGACCGCCCAGCGATTGAGTGTCAAATGGCTTGGATTGCAAACACTTCTGTGGCGGTCTTTGGGGTCATTGACATCTAAATCTATGATGTGATGAACCACTTCTTATATGCTCATCTCACAAGATTCTCAAGGGGTGTTTGGACACAGAGAAAGAAATCAAAATTTCTTCCCTTTGCTTGCTCTTCTCACTAAAAGTCTATCCATAATTTCCCACCAGTTTCTGGTGAAAGTTTGAATTTCTCTCTATCAAAAGATATTTAGAATGCTAGACATCCCCAACAAGTAGATGAATGCTACCTGCATATCTAAAATACCCATTAGTTCCAAAGTCATAAGCTCATGGAAGACCGAATATGAACCGCCGTTCAGACTAATACAAATGCTTAGGAAGCTGGCTGTGATCAACTGCTACAAGTACCCTCATTCGTGTGTCAGATTTAAAGTTTGGACAAGCTTGCCGAAAGTCACGCTCTCAATAAATGGCTTCTTTAATTTTCTCATTATTCAGAGGAGAGACTAGAAATGAAGTGTAGATTGGAATCACGTGTTGGATGTCGCCTAATTTCCAGCCTCAGACTGCCTTTTTGTACGTTTTTTAAGCAATAATATCAGAAAGGTCAAAAGCACCCAAGCCAATTTCGTGAGCCAATTGATCAGGCGCCAAATATGTGTTGCACATAACAATAGAATTAACACCGTTTCTGATGTTCGGCGCATTTACACATGCGGCCGTGTCTTGAAAATCCGCACGTGAGAACGATGGGACAAGCAGTATCAGTGGCAAGTTCACAACTTCAAAATTTGACCCGCTTTTCTGAAGCTTTGATTCATCATACGAGGATTACGAATGGTAGACGTAACCCCCTGGCGTTGAATCATAAACGTGGCCGATTGCTTGGTAACTTCCTCCATGTATTCTTGCCCTTTTTACAAGTTTATTGCTTTTCAGCAGTCCTTTCATTGTGAAATAATGTGGACAACAAAATCGACGACAGGTTTGACCAATGGGCAAGGAGACTGCAAGAGCTAACTCCTGCAAACAATAGAAAGCTTCAAGATGCGTCACACCAACGACAGTCGTCGGCGGAAACCATGCTGGTTTACAGTGCATTTGGATTCAATATCCCTTTATTCAGATTGATAAATTAGCTATGGCTAAACAATCACACTTATTAATGTTAATATCATGGTGGGTTTGAATAGTAACAATAAACCTCAGCAAGGATTGATATCTTAGCAACATCTCTTCCATTGTGAGCACACTAAAGTGGTGATCGTATTGTTCTTTGCAGATAGCTTTTTCATTGGATTATCAATCGTTTTCAATCTTGCCTGTAAATCACTCCCTTCGTCTATCAATCATTTTAACCGGGCTTCTAAGTCGCGTCTTTAATTAGGTTAGCATTCAGTGGTCAAAATAGGATACCATTTGATTCAAAAACTTAAGTTGTACATTAAAAGCTCTTAGAGATCCTTTTTTAATTAATCTATTTGTTAGTTTGAGTCGGAACAAAACTCATGGCGTGGAATATGGATTGAGCTATTCAGATAAAAGACAGAATATAAAAAATTGATTTATCTCAAAATCGAACTTACTATGGCCTTTGTGGATTACCAACACCACCCTCTGTGCTTTATTTTATTTTATTTTTTATTTTTTATGATTAACAATGACTACATACCACATGCTACATGCTAGAGACATCTGGCCCCAGTGGGTAGAAAATAGCAACTGATACTCAATCAGGGAGTAATACAACGTTTTACTTAATTCCAAGACAAGCAGAACCCTCTTGAATATTTTTGTTTGGTTGCAAATTGGGTTGGTTCATACCTTTTTGAGGTCATCTCAACTTAGTCTATTTTTAAAAACTTTTATCCAACCCTATATATATTATTGTTTAGTTGGTCTTATCACAACCCTACATATATGACAGGTTGAGTTGGCCTAGTCCCAACCTTAATCTTATCTTTAATATTTATAAATATATAATACAAATTTCTAACATTCAATCAAACACTTATTTGCTTCTAACATCAATATTCAAACACCTAAAAGATGCAGGTATAAAATAGAAGACCCAATGGGATAGGTTTGGGATAGGTTAGGGTATTCGGGGGAATATGTATCTTTTGTATTTTTATGTTTATTAACATCATGTGTTGGTTCATTTTTTTACCTGATTGACTATACCCAACCCTATTTAAGATTTGGATAAATTTTTTTAACCCTATCTACCCAACTCAGCCAAAAAGGTTGTTGATACTTGATACCAAATAAGGTCAAGTCACTCTTGGGTTTGACCTGCGTGAATTTGCACTCCTATTTTTTTATATTAATCAGAAAACCCCACGTTGTTGATATATGTTAAATAAGAAAAAGAAAAAAAAAAAACCATTACGGCCGGCTATTAAGAGCGCAGCTGTACTTTCCACGTTTGCCAAGAAATAATCAAAAATGTTAGTCGAATTTAGTTTTCTTTTACCTTATATGTCGGAATAAAGGCTTACACACGAGGAGGATGTAGGTTTTTATTTGCTCCATCGTTTACTTTTGTGCATTCAACGGTCAGTCACAACGTTTTATACGGTGATTGTGTTAAGTCTATGATGTTGAACAATATAAAAGGTATAATTCATTAGAGTCTGAATCACCTGATCCACAACACCAATATTTTAATGATGTTGCTAATTGAAGAACGCCATGTCACTAATGTCACGTGCGTAAGTTAAGTAGTATGATATATTCACAAGATTAAAAGCAAATATTATTAGAAGTTGAATTGGGTGATAATATAAACTCCTAGCAAGAGAGATATTTGAATTAAACACAAATTCAATGGGATTATGAATTTTACAATTATGCATAAATCAAAACTCTTAGTACTCTTTATATATTTATATATAATTAATTTACTAAAATTAATAGTACTTATCATATTGCCATGCTTTTAAATTGAATAAAACACTAAAAGTATTATTTTTTAAGATTCAACTCTTCAAAGATTAAATTATGCTAATTTATTTAATTTTAAATAATTTATTTAATTTATATTAAACTAACGAATTTGACCTTCCTTGCAAATTGTAAAAATATTTTAAAATAGGTATATTAAATTTAGGACAAAAAGTAGATCTTGATCATGAATTTGATGTAAATATATTTTTGATATTTCATTCTTTATAAGGTTGTTCAAATTCATTAGTTTAACATAAATTATAGTATTTATTAGAAAGTAAATATTTTAATTAATTCAATCATTAAATTGAGAAATAATATTTTAAATCTTTATTTAGTCACAATAAAAAAATAAAATTTTATATGTAGTAATTGTTCTAGTTAATTAATTATAGTGATGATTTAATCTTAATGAGAAAATATTTATTTAATCCTTAATGAGAAAATAGTGATTTTAGATTTTTATTTACTTAAAAAATAAAAATTATAATAATATAGTTGTTTTATTTTTATTTAAATTATTTAAGAAATATAATTAATTAACTAGAATAATTACTATATATAATTATAATTTTATTTTTTCCTTATTAAGTGAATAATGATCTAAAATTACTATTTTCTCATAATGTACCTATTTCATAATTGAATTAGATTAAAAATATTTATTTACAATAATTATTACAGTTTATGTTAAATCAATGGATTTAAACAATCTTATAAAGAATAAAAAAATAAATATATTCCACATTAAATCAATGGTCAAGATATAATCTAATATTTATTGTAAATTTAATATAATCATATTTTTATTTTTTATTTTTTAAATAAAACCTATTAGTTTAGCTAAATTAAAGCAATTATTTAGAGTTGAATAACTTAGCATAATTTAATCTTCAAATAGGTTGAATATTTTAAAAAATAATAATTTTAGCGCTTTGTTCACTTAAAAAGCAAGAAGATGTGATAACTATTATTAATTTTTTATAAATTAATTATATATAAAAATAAAAATATTAAAAGTTTTAATTCGGTTATAAAATATGTAGGTTATGCTTGTAAAGTTCAATGCTGATCTATCTATTCTAATTCAAACACCTCTTGCGAATGCACTTCCAATTACCGTGAGCATTAAATTCAAGTTCTCAGGATATTTTATTTATACTCTTGCCAGTATCTCACGCTACCTTGAAATACCAAGCGTGTGCCATTAGTGACAAGGCATTCTCCCACTGGCAGCATCAGTGAGACACTGGTGCGGCGCGCCAGGTGATCCGGTATCAATTCATCTGGGGTCAAAAGGGAGGTGGTTAGATTCTTGCATGGGAAAACGTCTACCAAGGGATTTCTGAGCATCAGATGGGGCAACTTAGCCTGTACAAGAAGGTCAGTCTCGGCTGCTCTGTTAGATGAATTACTCAATCTGGGGAAAAAGCTGTCAAGCTTCTCGTGGAATTTAACTAATACTTGCACGCATTTAACTGTTAAATACGTTTTGCAATCTATGAACTGATTCAAACGGAGTCAGCTGCTATTCTTAAGCTTGTGGCGTTGAACAGCCTCAACTCTTTATAAGCACTTGGCTTCTAATCTCATACTTAGAAAGATTCGAATATCTAAGTGCATACTTTCAACAATAATCCTTCAACAACTGGCCTAACTGGAAGATAGACTCATGCGTGGTGGTTGGACAGGCTTATTTTTCCATCCATGGTGTTAAGGTCCCGTTTTTGTAATCATCCTGTTGAATCCACAACATGGGTAGATTTTATTAGGCACATTTTAGTAGCAGTGAACATTGTGATTTCATAATATTCACCAAAGTGTTTGGCAGTGTAAATGCTGCTATAGTTTTGTGTCATATCGCACTGCACTATTTTGATAATTTCAAACTTATTCAGATTTATCATTCAAATTATAGCGATACTTTCCTTCTTTATTCTATTTCATGCATAGCTGTGAACCTAAATTTGGCACGCAGTCAATGAAAAATAAATATTAAATATAATACATGACAAAATGAAATTTATCACAATAACCAAATGCACCCTTTGAATAGAAGGCCAGCAGCTGAGGTACCCACCTTTCCCCAAGCAGAATCTTTCTGCCAGCTAACGATCGAAGAAAGCTTCAAACGGGCAAAGAGTGCTAAGATGTTCCAAATCTCAGGAGGGGTACACCGAAAGCATCCTCATCCTTAGTTAGGTGGAAACAGACGAAGGAAGCCCTGCCCATTGCCCAAGCAAGGAATTTTAAAAAGTTAAAAGAATAAAGAATAAAGAAAAAAAGAAACCTGGTGTATAAAAAGAACAGCGACGAAATGGGTGCTTTCCAAGATCAATGCAACCCACTCATTCTTGGTTTGGTTTTGGTTGAAGGAAAACATATGGAAAGAAAAGGGCTAGCCCTAACGTTTTGATAAAATTTCAATTTAATTATAGCCTTAATTTTATTTCCAAACTTCAATCCTAACTTTTCCTTTAATAGTAAAATTTCGGATTGACGATTCCAGCCGAATATTAAATTATTTAGAATTTTTACTTGAAATTTATTTCGAAAAATTCAAAAAGATAATTTACTAAGCATATTGTAAAAATGTAATAATAATTTAAGAAATTCTTTCACAAAAACTTCAAAG
This sequence comes from Pouteria campechiana, assembly GCA_036873735.1. Lineage (NCBI taxonomy): Eukaryota > Viridiplantae > Streptophyta > Magnoliopsida > Ericales > Sapotaceae > Pouteria > Pouteria campechiana. Next base: position 48,757 of record JAYJMB010004099.1, on the reverse strand, counting down.
AGGATATAGAATTGGAATTTTTAAATTAATAGTATCTCACGTTACAATAGATCAAGTCTCTGGATATTCATAAATTAAAAAAAAGTAAAAAAAAATACTGTAGAAAAAGATAGGCTTTGACAAGCTTTAGGTAAAAGGGGAAGGACTTTAAAAATTTAGTCGTCAAAAATTGAAAATATATACAAAGGGGTGAAAATTTTGGATTGATTAGGTTGATCGTGTTGTCTTATTATCAACCCTAACCCAGCCTGATACAAAAATTGGTTTGAATTAGTCCAATCTTGCTCGCAGATTTTAATTTACCAAACCTCATCTAATTGCCATAGGGGATATATTGGTATGCTTTAATTATAAATTTTCGGTGGGTATAGTTGTGTTATTTAATATTTGGTAAGAGCTAGCTGATTACAAAACAAGATAAGATGAGCACAAATAAAGTTGATTTTTTGATGTCTGATAATATTCATTAATTACAAAATAAGATAAACTAAGTACAAATTACACAATATTATTAAAAGTGACATGATGTGGATTCATTCAATTAAAAGTACTAAACATTCAAACGGGCGATCTTGGCCGTGGGGGCCTAAGTTACGGCCCAAGCCCATTACAAACATACGAGTATGAAGTAAACCCAGCTTGAATTGCAAGGACGGTCATTGGATTCTTTTAAACTGATATATACTCTGGCTGCGCATGGCCCTTGATGCACATGCACGCGGAAAAGATATGCAATGCAATGAAAGCATTCATTGTGAGAAGCCAAAATTTGTGGAACACACCGTCAACAATTCTAGAATTCAAAGTTCGGCGTCTCTTAGCTAATGCGAATTTCTCCCCGGCCGACGGAATCATTCGTGGAGAGTAGGAAGGATTTCCAATCGCCGTCCAAAATCTCATCTTTTTTCCTCCTGAGTGCTACTAGGTTTGCAGAGTTGCTGAAAGTGGATTTTTTTTCATTCTCTGCTCGGAGAAGGGAATTTTTTAGCTTCAGGAGCGCTCATAGATCTAGTCTGAACGATGAATTACCTCTCGAATGCCTTCTCCATTCTCAATTTGGAAGCGGAAGATGGTAAAGAGCAGACGGCCGCTGCCGCTGATTCTGGCAACCCGTCTGATTCGACTGTTTCAGGTTTGCTCTTCTTCTTTTTCTTTCTTTCATCTTTGGGTTCTTTAACTCTTGCAGCGATAATGAGGATATTGATTTTGTAGTGTTTCGTAGCGTCCAAAAAATAATAAAAAAGGAAAGAAAGAAATAGAGGAAGAAAGGAAAAAAATTGAAAAGAGAGAAGGGGGGAAATGATTGGTTGTGGCCCATGTCTAGTTTTGAAGTTCTCCCAAGTGGGAGTGGGTTTAATCATCAGATGTTTGATGTATATATTCATTGAAACAAGCCGTTGGTAGAACTTTCCACTGAAACCGGTTCCTGCATGCTTCAGGGGCATTGCCATTCAGTGGGGGTTTCCATTTTCCATTTTGCTTTGTGCTAATGACGAATGTTCCTGACAGTTATAGTAGCTTCTAATCGTTTAGGTGTATGTTATGATTCTTCTTATGTTACTTAAATGATGCAATCTATAAACGGTAGAAAACGTGTTATGCGATGACGATACTTGATGCATGAGCTTAGAAATTGTACTTCTGGCTTAATTCCTCCCCCCGCCGCCCCGTTAAGTGAAAGGAATTCTACTCCCATCTGTCATTTAGTTGCAATGTCAATGGGTTGGTTGACTTCTTTGGCGAAGACACAAAGACGGGATTTTATTTTTTTTCCATCTTCCCAATAAATGTCCCCCAATCAAAGTGTCAGACAATCAGATAAGCATTTTATTTGTACTGGCATCTTTACTTGTATTTGGAAGACACGTTGTTGACAGCTATATTGTGTTACTTGCATTGGAAATATGCAAATTCTTCTTAAATTATTTCATGATTTGTTTATTTGAACTAATTAATGTGCCAAATATGCAAATTCTAACTCCCTGTGTTTTATCCATCACATAAACAGATTATGGAGCTTTCCATACTAGTGAAAATAATAAACCTTGGAATGGGATGATGTGAGTAACTTTTTTCTTCTTTCAGGTAAGCGTAAGAAGAAAGGCAAAGGTTCAGGGACGTCAATACTTGTAAAAAATGATGAGGACGCGCAAGGCTCACCTTCAGAAGAGTTCAGGCTTCCCCTTGTGTGGATTGATTTAGAAATGACAGGTAAAGATTTTGTCTAGGTTTATGTAGAATACTTTTAATCACAAAAATATGGTCAACATTTGATCCAAATGCACTGGTTCATGGATGATGAGTTTATTCAAAGAGGAATTGGCAACATCTCTGTGTATGGTGGAGGGAATAGCTCTCAAATTTCAGGTGTACATCTTTCAGGGCCAACTTGAAATCAACATTTTGGCCCCCAAAGATGCAAAAGATTACCACGTGGTTGTACCATTTGCATAAGGTTGATAATGGTAATCTAATTAAGCAATGCATCTGAACAAAATTTGAATGCAGTTCGAATGCTTGCCTTTACAATACAATATCTTAATTTATTATCATTTACGTGATGATTTCAGGCTTGGATTCTGAGGTAGACAGAATATTGGAGATTGCTTGTATAATTACAGATGGTAAATTAAGAAAATTAGTAGAGGTAAATTCCATTCCACTCCTCATTGAATTATTTCAACTAACTTTAGAAATTGCTTTTCAATCTTCTTTTCTTTTCAATGTCCATTATAGATTCATTTTAGATTCCTACAATCATTACTTGTGGCATTATTTCTGCCAGCTTTTGTTGTTCTGTGGCCTATCTCTCATCTTGTTTGACAGAGGCTGTAGATATCCCAATTATTACAAGGCTAGGGTTTGCAGGAGACATATGTGCTTGAATGGTCCCTCATAGTCCATGGAATAAGAATGCATACAAATGTGGGCTCATATACCCACAAAAGTATTATCATGAAAGCCAGATTTGTGTGCTGTTCCTTTCCTTTTAAGAACCTGTCTAATGCATTTCCAGATTGCTACCAAGTGTTTTATTATTCACTAGCTTATGAGTATTTTCTGTCTATCATCAAAGGTTTAGAGCCTTGTGATGCATGCAATAACTTAGATCAAGTAATCTAATTACTTAGATAAAGTACTTCAGAGATGTTTCATTCTTGATGACCATATCATCACTCATTCCCACTCTTCCAAATGATTTAACATACTTAATGGTATTGGATAGTAAACAAGAATATGAAAGGCACATAAATTAGAATCTGAAGGGCATTTATCTTCGGTTGGCAGCATGTCTATAAAATTCAGTTGCTCACCATTGCTAACACATATTCAATTATTCATGGTGCAAAATTCAGTGTTAGTCAACCAACCAAGAGTTAGGCGTAAAAGCTACGTCAGAAGAAGATTGGGAGAATTGAGTTGATCATATTTTGCTTATGATATAGTTGGGTAGAAAAAGAGAAGATGATTTGGTTTAAAGTAAAAATTGGAAACGGTATGTCGTGACACATCAAGGTTTTCTGCTCTGCAATTTCTTACCATTTTTGGTGTAAATACAAAACAAGGTGAGGAATTACATTGTTGCGCTCATCAACAAAATCTGTTTATTGCAGCTCTAGAAAGGATACTGTGGCTTAACGAAGGATATACTCTGTGATGGTTGAATGATGTGGCAGGATTCTTGTAACTGACCCAGTTAGTCACTTAATCAGGATGCAATTTTGATGATGGTGGTAGTAGTCATAATTAATTTCATCGAGTTCAATTTTCAAAAGATGTTCTAATGTTTCTCCTTTATTTGTTCCTGTGAATAAGGCAGTACTTCTAGCTATATACACTATCAGAGTCCTTTCAGTTGGCAATCCTTTTTTCCACTCCTTTTTGGGCATAATATTTATTTAGATATTTTTGTTTTTATTGCTGTGAGATCAATAGATCATCCCACGTACTTTTGAAGTGACCTATTTTCTTTTTCTTAGGGCCCAGATTTGGTAATTCATCAATCTGAGGAGTGCCTAGAGAGAATGGGAGAATGGTGTCGGGATCATCACAGAGATAGCGGTATGTTTTTTCCCATCCCTAATGAAAAAGAAGAATGATTTATGGAAGGAGACAAAGGAACTAAGATGTTTTAGCACCCTGTCTTTCAGAAAATCATGTGAATGATAGAATATTAATTTCTGAATAATTTTAGGTTTGACAAAGAGAGTGCTCCAAAGTACAATCACTGAGCAAGAGGCAGAGAAACAGGTACATTCTGATTGGTCATATGATTTATTTTTTTATTTACTCATGCCTCAAACTATATGAAAAGAAAAAAAAAAAGATGATGAGAAACTGTCATGTTCAGCTCAGTCATATGATTATTTTTCTGTTTACTTCTATGCCTCAAACTATATGGAAAATCCCCTAGAATTTATGCACTTTAGTTTTCTTTGGTCATCACTGATTCAATGCCGCATGTTTGAAAAATGCATATGAAATCTGAATGACCTTCTGGCATGCCCTACCTCAGTTGGACCATAAAGGACCTTAACCTGCTTCAGGTCCCACATGTGCACGGCCACGGAAGTGTAGGCTCAAAACATTTGTCTTCCATACATAAAGTGGTTGCTCTTAGGTTTGAACTTGCATTTTCACGCTGGATACTTAAGGGTTTTACCAATACACTATGAGTTGTAATGTAGGACAGAATTGCAGTGTGTGCTAAATAAAATGAAACACTCTGGAGCCCTATATCTAAATATGTAGAACAAAAGAAATATGATTTAATGCTAATATTAAAAAATAAAATTCTTATGTTATCAATATTACCAAATCTATGCCATGAACATTAAAATATTAGGGATCCAGGTGGTTTATGGAAAGGAGCACATTAATTCCTAAATCATTAGTATCTCCAAGGTCTCAGAAAATATCTCCAGAGATTAGAACTAACATATCCAAAAGCCCCCTCATAAATACGAAAGAAATAAATTCAAAGGGGACTAATTATTGTGCCGGAATTCAAGTGGAAATTATAAGATTAGGGTTTTGAAAAAATACAGAAAGGCTTTCAAATTGAAGATGATGATGGTGATGGCAGCGATGGAGAAGAGAGGCAGAGCAACGCTAGAGGACACTTAAATCTCCACGGAGTTACATAAGGTCGATGAAATCACATTATTGCCTTTAACATTGAAATTTTTTTTTTGTGGCTGTGTTTTGCACTATTTCTATATGGCACTTACAACCTTTATAGAAAAGAAAAGTATGTCCTAAAATTTGTAACTTTATGTCGGCCTTGCTTAGATTAGTCATAGTATTTTTAATTTAACTTGGACATGGGTAATGTTGGACCCGTTTCAAAGCTAATCCAATGCCTATCAAATATGACTCTTTTCACACTAAGCTTGATTTAATATCTCATAAGTGGCCCATAAAAAAAGTGATGAAAATAGATGATTAATCTATATAGTTTAATCCCTAAACACTTAATTCCCATAGAACTAAAACTATTAAATTGTTCAAGATAAAAATAAAACAACTTAAATCTTCAATATGGCTACATTTGAATGTCTCCTATAGCCATATCGACCTGATGGTAGTGTGGTGATGTGTTCATGATCTCCACTAGACATGATAACTATCATGAATGCCCTCATCAAGTTGGTTTTATTTTTGGGATTGGTCAGATCCCAAGTAATAATAAAATGATTCTAATAAAATACTTAAATGGGAAAAAATTGGAAGATTGGGTATTGGGTCATTTGTGATTGGAGTTCACGATGTGTTGGAAGATATAAATTTGGGTAAAGACAATCACGGGAACATGGACCATTGGATAATGTAACTACTTTTTATCAAGTGTATGCATTTGGTTCTGGCAATACTTCAGACCATTTTCTTAGCTACTGGATTGTGGGCATTTCAGATTAAAAAACAAAAGCTCCCCTGATGAATTTCACTTAAGCTTTTATACCCATCTATGTTTTTTTTATTCAAAAAAAAATCTTCTTAATTGTTAAAAAACAGCCAGGTTTTGCAGATCCATTATTGCGATGCAGCCCATTTGAAGTACATCTTACTGGATGATTGATTTGATGTTCTAGCCATTTTCCATGTAAACAGAAATTTTAGTCGCTGATTAGTTTAGTGAATGGAATGCTAACGGCCACTGTCTGGCCATTTGAGAAATCAATTTTAAATGAAAGATACTCCCATTAGGATTTTGCTGTAGCCACTGTCTAATAAACCGCAAAATATAGCCACTACAATAAGGTAGCCAGTGCTCCATTTCCTTTTCTTTTGAGTTTAATTGGCTGATACCTATTTTGGTACAACATGCATTTGACAAAAATAATTTGAATTATTGCAGGTTATAGAATTTGTGCAAAAATATGCAGGCACATATAGACCACATTTAGCAGGAAATTCTGTTTATGTGGACTTGTCATTTTTGAAGGTGAGTAAAACCTACCCCAGTAACACACTGTTAAGTTTGTGCACAGAAAAGCATGTGCTTATTTTTGTTAGTGTTGCAGCAAAAAGTAGCTGCAAAAATTTACGTGAAGGAAAAGAAAAGCCTCATGTCTTGTTCTTTTTATCCTGGGTCTATGAACCTTTTAGGAACTCGGATGATGATCGTTGTACTATTCATAAAAACAAGTAATTCAGGCACTTGATTCATGATTGACTATGTCCATTTGCTGGTGTATCCAATAGATAGTTTTTGGATCAATATGTTTTCTTTGGAACAATAGGTATTTTGTTTTCAGATTTTCTTTCATTTCATACTGGAAAAAATGTCGTTAACTTAATTCATGGTATCTTCTATTTTATTTATTGGTGTACTTACTGAATAAGAATTTATGTATGTGTATTGCTGTGTCTTTGTGGAAACACTTTTTGACTTAACCATCCAGACGTTTATACACTTGTTGTCTGCCACGTCTGTCCTGTGAACATTGAGAGTATGGCTATGAGCATCCGTTATTATGCTAGGGCTTAATTAAAGAAAGGTGCCTATAATTAAGATTACGAACTGCCTGATTCATTTTTTTACATAACCATTGTTGGCTCTGACTTTAGGATCGTGTTTGAACTGAGTTCATGAAATATCTTGGAAAATTGCACTATTAGGTGTGCTGCTTAAATGATATTTGATGTAACCAAACTTCCATAAAGCAAAACAAGAGAAAATACTAATTACCTGAACAAAGCAGTTGTAGCAGATAGTTCTGGAAAGGTTCAAAAAAGGAGTGTTTAGAAATATAATCATGCAATATCTCTACTTGTAGATAGGATGATCCAGACATTGTAACCTACAAGCTCAATATTGTAGCATTTATTCACACGCTATGGATGGCATCATCCTATTCTTTTAAATGCAGGCTTATCATCGAACCTGTAGGCAGTGGATATATGGTCCACCCTTCTCTCAATTTAAAATTTTCTGGTGTTCGGCCTCTTGTAACATTTCTAGTGGGTTTTTTTTCTCATGAAGAGCTATTCAATTATCATTTAGTTTTCTTTTATTTCAGTTGTCTGGTATCTTGTTCTGCAAAATATTTTTCCCAGGGCATCTGCATGGATCCTGTGTCAAACTTTCCTTCGCATTTTACGCGGATGCTTTCTATAATACAAAAATTTATTATACTTATTACTGTCATCAATACCAACTATTAACTAAATGAAACTTGTTATGCAATTCCACTCTATCCTGGACCATGTACTTATTTAGGCCAATTCAATCGATTGTTATTGTAGTTGAAGTGAAAAAATGGGCAAGTTACCTTCAGGACCCACACGTTGATTCAGAATTTTTTGCTGATCCAATGAAAATCTGAATTTTAGTTTCATCATTTTCTTCCTTGACGTGATATTGACAGGAAATTAGAAGTTTCTAATTTTATAGATAAATGGCCACTGGTTAGGTGGATCTTGCTTTTTGGCTTTTCTATGGTTTAATCTGTACCTTTAACTTTTAACTTGTGGCTGATTATGCTTCCCTTGGCAGAAGTACATGCCCGATTTAGCTGGTCTTTTCCCACATGTGCTTGTAGATGTTAGCAGCATAAAGGCTCTTTGCTTTCGCTGGTACCCAAGTGGTATGCTTTCTTTCCCACTTTTCTTATATGTTATGATGTTCTTATCATTGATCAAACTTTAGTGATCTTATCAATTGTGAAACTTAAATTGATCTTACTTGATATGGATGTGATTATAAATATTTCATGAACATGGGTCCTGGCTGCCCAAAGGTATAAACTTTACTACTGCATTTCTTGCTGGTCCTTAAGACAGTTAACTTTTAGTGAAATGCCTGCCTGAATACTTATCTAAAAGAAAAGTTTGTTTGAGTAAATGGAAAAACTCAAAAGTGCCACATTTGCCTGCTGAAGTTTCTTTGAATGCTTTTCCATCCTTGTGCATTTATAGTAACAAAATTTTGCGGAAGAGAACAAATATTTTGAGGCATTATTTTTATGAGAGAAATTCTGATATATTGCTAATTATGATGGATGCATTGCAGCAATTACAGAATACTGAAATTGCTTGAACGCCTTACTTGTGAGTGACTTAGATTAAACTAGCTTATAGTTTCAAGTTTAGATAATCATGAACCCTAAAAAATGTTTCATTGTCTGATTAACATTTATTGGATGGTTAAGAGGGACAAATACTTGATTATGCAACTTCAACAGAGAAGCATTGGCAAATGAGAGGCTAGAATTGTAATAAATGAGATTTTAGGGATTTGATTATCGATGGTGAATTTGAGTTAATGTGATTGTTGGGGTACAATTGTTGACTGTGGATTCCAGGATTATTCCTTTGTTTATTTTGAGTTGATATATACGGGATGAACAATTTCTAAGTGGCTGCATATCAAACAGCATGTTGAGGGTCATGAAACTTTGCCTTTTTAGTGTGTTGGGTAATCTGAATTCCAAGGAATAGCCAGTGAACTAGGTGAGGCAGAGAATGAAATCCCTCGTGGTAGCTGGTGTTCAAAGGGAGGCCATAGTTGTGCTATGAGGTGCATTAGATCTATCCTGATCATTTCAGGCGGGGAACGATTCAACATCCAGTGTGATGAATTTGATAGGGCATATGAGAATGCCAGACATGGGTGAAGGGCATCTGACCTCAACATGAATGTTGTAGATATTTCATGTGTATGATACATCCATAGATGACATGAATAAATATTTTCCTTTCATCAAAATGTATCAGATATTGCTGTTGCCTTGTTGAATTCCATTGTTGGGTGTCAATTTGATCCTGCATTATCTTTCCATGAATTTATGTTTTCGGAAGGCATAACCAAGTCATGCGATATTGCAACCCGCTCACTCTTAAAATGGTTTTGTTTTCTATATTAGAAAATAAAAAAGCTCCATCTAAGGAAAACAAGCATAGAGCCATGGACGACATCAAAGAAAGCATCAATGAACTCAAATACTACAAGGAAAACATCTTCAAATCCAAGTCAGGTCGCTGATGGCAATGCATACATGTATCTTCCTGTCAACAGCAAGTGGTAGCTTGTTCCGGCCATTCAGCCATTTCCAAGCATGAATTGATCACTACCAAGGGTGAACTTGTGGGGCCCTGTTAGATAATCATCTGATATTAAACATTTACTTGGGGATCTCGAATGAATGACCATCATCCCTTCTGGTGTTATTGGCTGGCATTTTGGTCACCTTGCTTGTACAAGTTACTGCGATGAGTACTTGAAAGTCTCTTTTTCAGTGTCCTGGCTAGCCAGCTCAACAACAGGAAAGGTAAATTTTTAGTTGAGGAAGGTGCTATATGTAAAAACTTGGAACCCTGCTTATATGTTGGATTGTTTGTAGCATCGCTGTCTTCGATGTTTATACTGGCAACTGTATCGATACAAAACTGTTTGTGTTTGACCCAGTAAAATATTATTGAAAATTAATTGTCTGAGCTTGCTAAGACCTACCCTAGCCAAGCTACCACCAAACGGCACATGGTTCCAATACTAAATGCTGATGATCTTGGCTGTCATTTTCTCTAGTGAATATGCCATCAAAGTTTTCGTTTTATGGCTTTCTGCGGAAATTTTTACCACGTCTTTTATAGATTTTATATAGCTGAATGTCATTTGGTGACCATTGAAGAGAGGAACCAGTAAATTGGCAACCTTGTGCATGGATCCATTTTTTACATTTCCAATTTATGGCTGCAGTTTTATTTACTGGGTCCATTCCACTTAGTTGCATGATAAATGCCAAGCATCCGAAACTGACCAAATAAATCTCCATAAGCAGGCGACGCATATGCATTTTAACCTCTCTTCTGTACCCCTGACAACGATTGCAAGATTGTGTCAAACGTTTCCGTTGAATGTAAGCAAATTACCCATGTTGTTGATTGATCGATAAGCCATAATAATTTAGCTGGACATTGAATTGGTCAAGCATTCCCTTTCAATACAATCATTCGGTCCCCATCCAGCTAGTTCAATTAAAAAACTTGAATCATGATAAACTTCTAGCGTAGATTTCGATTTAAAAATAGATTTCTTTTGTCCTTGAGCGATATTTCTTAATCAATTTTTGTATTGGTGATGTTGATAAAATAAAACTTCAAATTACAAAACGAGAGTTTGCGAAGGTCAGAGTTTCTGGTTTTAACAATACTATTTGTAACTGTGGGTTTCTGTAGCTTGAATTGCTAGGACAGAATGAAAGGTTAAACAATGGAACACTGGGGGAAAGTCAACATTGATTTATGCAATTATGCGATAAGGTAAAACATTAAGCTATTTTAACATTTAGACAATTGCGATCTGAATATAGAGAAAAAAAGAATAATCATGAGCTGACTTTTTATTTTCAATTGCAGCTTCCCATGCCTTGTTGGGAGGAGTATGTGGCGGTTGACATGTACATTGCGTTAAAAAGCCAAGCCGCTTCGTTGACATTTCCATTATGTCTAAGTGGCCGCTCCTGCGAGCATGAGAAGATCACAATGCAGATGTGGAGTGCCAAAGGCTTCTCTAAGATATATAGGATAATCCGAACCATCAGAACTTTTACCTTTTAATTAATATTCTTCTTACGTGGGTTTCTCCTAAGTGATGAGTCAACAAAGTAACAATTAAGTCATTAATTATCTGTAATTTTACGTAAGTGTGGCCAATAAATCTTTAATCCATACATTTGATTGTTTCCATTCTTACTGATTCATGCACCAAATCTCAGATTAAAACTAATATCTTTTGGAATGCTTAGTTCCTTTCTTTATGAAATAAAAAAATTGACGACTTTCAGAGAGAGATGATAATGATAACTCCAGGACTAAGCAATCACTGTCTCATTATATCATCCTTCCATTTCTGGTTGTTTAGAGAGAGAGAGAGAGAGAGAGGAGATGGGGAAGCTCCAACACGATCCTGTCATCAACCACTTCAGCCATCCGCATCCATTGCGCCTCGCGTGCACGCAGCAGGCTAACATTTCGGGCCAATGCGGTGGCTGCAAGCTCCAACCCTCCGATTGGATCTACACATGCAATCCATGCAGCTACATACTCCACTTCTCATGTTCCCAAATGCCCCAGCTCATCAACCACCCATCTGATCTCGACCATCCTCTCTCCCTCCTCACCCGCCCCGCCTACCCCGAAGGCTACTTCAACTGCAATGCTTGCGGCCGCCATGGCGACGGCTTCTCCTACCACTGTGCTCCCTGCGACGTTGACATCCACATCCAATGCGCCTCCATGCCGCTCTCCCTAGCTCACCCGGCTCACCACCACCCTCTTTCTCTCGCCTTCTTCCCCCCATACCGCAACAAAGGCTTCTCCTGCGACATATGCCGCAACTTGGGGTCCAACCATTGGCTCTACCGGTGCAATGCATGTGGGTTCGACGCGCATTTGGGCTGTGCAACGGCGAAGCCGCAGCCAGCAGTCCAGCAACAAGCAATTGGCGTGCAGCAGTTTCAATCTCAAGCAAGAGCCCTACCCCAGCAGTTTCAGACTGCCCGAGGTGGATCTGGCAGCGTATGTCAGCAGCTCAATTACTCTCAGGTGGCTGGCCTGCCCATGATGATGCCGCAAAGGAACCAGCCCCAGATGATGATGAATGGCCCTCCAACCAATCAACAAATGATGATGATGAATGGTCCACAGGTTAATCAGACCATGATGATGATGAATGGGCCACAAGCCAATCAGCCAATGGCGATGAAGGGGCAAGACAGCAGTGCTTTGGTGGACCAAATCATCCAAGGGTTCATTGGTGGTGCCACCCAGCAGATGGGCCAGAATATCGTGCAGAGCATCATGGGTGCTGGTGAAGATGGAGATTCTTGAAATTTGGACTCTTCATCCATTGTATTGATTGAGATTCTTACCTAAATTTTAAGACTCTTCGCAGGCATCTTTGGTGGCACGGTTCAGCTCCTACAAACAGCTTCTCTCGAATCAATACTTGGCATTGAAGGGAGCATCTCTTTTATTCGTAGAATGATTTGCTTGGATAAATTGGATTTGATCAAGTAAGATGATTGGCTTGTGATTTGCACCTGCTGTTTAACTGGATTGGTCTAAGGAATAATTCACTTCATCTCGAATAAATTAATTAGTTCATGATTCATCTTGCATTTCAATGAGGACCACCAATCTCACTGCTGCTGTGGCTTTTGACATTTCCTGAGCTTGGTAGGATTGGATGTTGAATTAGGGAAGTCAACGGTAGGTGTCCAGAAATTAGAACTGGAATAGTTTTTCATTTTTTATTTTCGAAAGGCACAAGTGGGCGAAGCCATTGATTTTCTATGCATTACCTAAAATGCAAAAGCTTTGCGTGCTGCGTTTTGGTTTTCTTTGTGGTTCGTTGTGTTGATGGTGAAAGTTGGAGGGGTGACAATGGTTGCAAACTTGCAATGAGAAAAAAGAAAAAGAGAGACGACGATTAAGAGATCAAAGGTGATTATTTAAACCGGTAAAAAGAAAGGCCTATTAGGTTAAAATGAGTTAGGAAGAAAATTAAAGCTAGTTGTAGTTAAGAGGTCGGGAAAGTAGTGATTAATTAGAATAATTTCCTTGAGTCCAGAATCTATGGTTGTTTCTCATATGAGCCACTAAAACTACAGTTTTCGCCATCTTTAACACACATTGCCCAACAACGTTGCCTGGTTGGGGTCCAAATTCCCAAATAAAGCGAATTCTACACCAACGTTATGGTGAGATGATAATCTCAAAAGTCGATAAGCTGCTTTATGACTTAAAATAAGCACCTAGAGCATTGTTTGTTATGGTCCTGTATAGATTGTGGCTTTGATTCCTTTTGCATCGATCCACGTACTTTTGTTAAGAAATATATTTAAAAGAGTTATGTTGACATGCATTATGTATATGGATGATTTAATGATCATGGGTGTGTAATGACCCAGAAGAGGTAGAAAAGCTTAAAAAGTCTCTCTCCCGAAGGTTAAGATGAACGATTTGGAAGATGTTCAATATTTTCATTTGAAGTATTGAAGTGATTAAAGAAGAGGTTTTTTAACTTGTTAAAATAAATTTACCTTAGATTCTCATGATCAAAATCAATTGTCACAAGTTGTCAAGAGATGAAGGTGAGAGATAGTTGGTAATTTGATTTACATAATCAACACTCTTCTTGATCGAGCTTATCTAGCAAGGGTTATTAGCCAATTTATCCAGTAGCTATAGTTTGGTTTGCAAAGTGTTTATTAAATAAGCAAGAAATAAAAAAACAACTTCCTATTGCTTTGCTACGTATGGAGGCAGAACATCGAACAGCCACACCAAAAGCGTGTAAAAGTGTGTGATTGATTGAAAAATCCTGGTTATAAGTGAAGATTCTTGTACCTATGAAAAGCGACAACGTTAATTTTATCATGCTACCAGAAAATCCAATTTTTCGTACTCATGCCTAGTACATGGAAGTTCATTCCCATTTTGTGCATGAGAAGATGCTGAGCAGAAAATTCGATTTCATTTATGTGCCTACAAGTGATCAAAGTTGTAGATACGTTTATCAAAGCACTTAATTCACAGTAAGAAAGCCAAAACAGAAGGAAGAACCCAAGAAACCATTCGATAGAATATGGGGAAGCCGGCTTAAACTAACAGTGAGGTGAAGTCTACGTATATAAGAGAGAGTCGTGGATATTTGGAAGGGTGAAAGTAAACGATCTAGACAGTAACACTGAATAAAAAATTTCCACTCTGAGAGAAGAGAAAGGAAAACGTAATTAACAGACAGTAACACATGGGATAAACAATTTGCTTTCATTGCATTGATGGAATAAATTACTTCGGCAGTAAGTAATGATCTGTATATATTGACAAAACGTCCATATTCACCTGCATAGCATTCTGTTTTCTCTTGTTTACATTCTTCCTCAGCGCAGGCAAAGACAAAGAATCGGTGAAACTATATCCACCGGAGATTTTTTAGGTTTTTCTCTAAACACAGCCACTCAGACTTTTTCGTTTTCAAGCTGAACTTTTCTTCATAATTTGGGGAAAAAAGGCCCGCTGAAGTCAGATTTGTAAACTGGTCCCTTCATGGTAGTTTTTTACACGCAGCCCCGCGCTTGAACTTTCACGGAATAGCATGTTTTTCAAAAATTTCAAAATACCTTGCAGATTCAGAAATCGTTGGTTATCCCTTAGGTAATTGGAAAAGAATTTTAAGGGCTTCCAAGAGGTACATCTCTTTCACTCAGAATTTGAATTAATCTCTTTATCCGATTTAAGTTAATTTTGTACTGAAAATCTACTTGTCACCCATGAATCACAGTTAAGAGATTATCAGTTTAATTATCGAATAGTGGTTCGATTTATATTATCATTATCTGTTTTGCATCATAAACAATCCAAAATCATGGTTACCAAAGCCGAGTTGGGTAAGATAACCAAAAACCATGCAGTGAAGTTAGAAAACCAAGAGAAAAATCAAATTCAAATCCAAACCCAACTTGATGAAATTAAAATTATATTTCAAGAAAATCAATCTCTTGTTCGAGGTCAACTTCGATCTTTTGAAACCCAAATGCAACGCTTAGAGAATGCCGTAGTTGAGTTGATTATAGAAATAATCAGCATCAACCACTTCAGCCATCCGCATCCATTGGACCTCACAAGCACGCAGCAGGCTAAGATTTCACCCAATGCGGTGGCTGCAAGCTCCAATCATCTGGTTGGATCTACACATACAATTGGTGCAGCCACATATTACATGTTTTGTGAAGAATTAGGCAGATGTGATAGCTAACAAACCCACAAGATAATACACAAATTTACGTGAAAAATCCCTTGAATATAGAAAAACCATGGGTAGAGAAGAAGAGTTTCATCATATCAAAGAATGAGTATAATCAAGAGAAAAAAGAGAAAGAGAAAGACTACAACAAAATAGAAATCTCCAAAATACTAGACTTTTATAGAAAATACTAGTTTCATTAAGAATCTCATATACATATGTATTTTTCTCAAATAATTTTGCACAAAAATCTTAAAATTCCTCCACATACAAAATTGCCAAAAATTACCTTTGTATGAGTCCTGCCACTAACGTTGTCAACATTGAATTTGGTGTCACCGGTGCTACTTCACTAACTCCTGTTGCACCTACAAAATCATTCGGTACCACCGACACCATATTGCTGTCCACGATGTCTTCATAGCATATCTTAAGACATAAGGTTCATACTATGGGGGCCCCGTGGAGATTACTTATGAGCTATGATTGGGCCTAGTAGGCCACCATAGATCTCCATAAAAAATCCATACTTGTCAAACAACAAGATCTTCGAACTGACCAGAACAAAATTCGAGTTACCATATGCTAACATGTTTCATGCTCCCAAATGCCCCAATTCATCAACCACCCAACTGATCTCAACCATCCCCCCTCCCTCCTGTCCCTGCCAGCATACTCCTCTGGCCGCAATGGCGACGGCTTCTCCTACCACTATGCTCTATGCCTGGTTGACATGCACATCCAATGCGTCTCCATGCCACTCACCCTTGCTCACCCGGAGGACCGCCACCCTCTTGCTCTGACCATCTTGCCCCCTTATATACCAAGCCGCTGCCACTGCAACATATGTGAACACGAAGTGAGGGACAAGTATTGGCGCTACCGGTGCAACGAATGTGACTTCGATGCGCATCTGTACGGTGCGAGAGAGAAGTTGCAGGCAGCGGTCCAGCAGATGGAGGGACTCCCGCAACAAGGCAAGCAGCCCCCGATGAGGACGAATGACCTACCAACCAAGCAACAAGCCAGTGAGCTCAAGAAGATAAAAGAGAAACTCAGAACTTCGGCAGGCCGAATCAAAGAAGGGATCGTTAATGGCGCCATTGAGCAGATAGGCCAGGATTTCATGCAGGGCATCGTGGATAGCATCTTTGATGGATGAGATGGTGGAGATTCTTGAAATCTGGACTCGTCCTCTGTGGACCGATTCACGGTGTCCTCTAATGGATTCCTGCAAAGAGCTTCTCTATTGAATGAAAAGTAAGACAGCATATATACATGTATCTCGTCCTCTCAACGGCCTTTCTGGTAAATAAAAGTAAGATTGCATATATCTCAAATAGCCTCTTTGTAAATGAATGGAAGTAGGATTGCATATGTCTAGCCCTCTCAAACAGCCTCTTGTAAATGAAAATACTGCTTGTATCTCACCATCTGGATGCTTGGCATTGGGGGGTGCCTCTCTTTTATCCATAGATTTGTTTTGAATAATTTGGGTTTGAGTAAGACGATTTGGCGTGTGATTCCACTTTTCTTCTGTTGAACTTGACGGGAAATTAGTACTGGGACAGTTTTCCATTTTTCATTTTAAAAAATGCACGAGTGTGAAGCCGTTGATTTCCTAAGCTTTGGTAGCGGATTCTGATTTCAGGTTGTATTCCATATCACTATTCGTAGTTATCCAGAATTATAGTTTTAAATATTTCCTATTTTTAACATCCAACACTAATCCAATTTACATATTGTCATCTGTACTGTTTCTTTATTTTTAGACCAAACCAAGCATTTAGAGACTAAAAGGACAACTCGCATTATTCATGACAATAATTTTGAATATTAAAACATGTATATAATTATTCTTAATACCTCTCCGGTATATATTAGAGCGACAAGTAGTCTTGTTCTTAGTATATCCCGAGAGAAAAGAAAGAACAAAAAAGATATGTAGATTTTAACTTTTAACTATTCTTAAATCATTTATTATCTATCATTTTCAATATAATATATATATGTATGTATGTATATCTTTATTAATTCCTTTTATAATTAATATAATCCGTGTATTGTTAACATTATTTCCTTTCGTGCCTCTTTTCTTGTCACCATATATCAGCTGTCGGCAGTGTTGTGTGGTTTAGACAGCCGCTTCGATTAGGCAGCTGATGTTTGTGGACATAAATAAAGAAAGCACATGATAAAATTTCCAAAAGGCAAATGTAATTAGGTGGAAAAAAACAAATTAATATATTTTTGCTATGTTGTGTGAGTATGTGGAGATGAAAGCGATTTTTCGCTTGCCGTCAGCCTAGCCAAATTTCTGCATTGAGCCTCTATTAATTTCTGTATGTTAGTTTTGGACTATTAGATTAGACTTGAGAGTGAGTTGATGTCGAAAGGATGGAAGGCTAAAAGTTGATAGGATGAAGTGTATACGCAGTTTGTTTACTACGCAAGTCCGAGGTACGTAGCAGGCTTCTCCCCATTTCCACAGTGCAACTGCGTATTCCGCAACAGTCCTCACACGCATACAGAGCTTCAACATAAACAGAAGCCTCACGAGTACGCGTCAGGCATGCGGGGAAGGAGGGTTTTTGACGTCCTCAGCTCAGGTAAAGAAGAATCGCTGAAACTAGTAGGGGTCTCTCATCTTCCTCAATTCCCACTACCCTCACAGCGCCAAAGCCTCTTGCTCAAGCCTAACTTCTTCCTCAGATCCGGCGACCACAACGTCCTGTCATCAACCACTCAGCCAGCCGCATGGATCGTGGGCACAATTGCACTTCACAGGAACCTCCTGTCATCAACCACTTTAGCCATCCGCACCCATTGCACCTCACACGCACGCAGGAGTCTAGGATATCTGGCCAATGCCGTGGCTGCAAGCTCCAACCATCTGGTTGGATCTACACATGCAACTATATAATCCACGCCTCGTGCTCCAAGATGCCCCGAAACATCAACCACGCATCTGATTTCAACCATTTTCTCACCTTGCGCTGCAACATATGCCGCCAAGAAGTGGGGTACAGGCATTGGCGCTACCGTGCAAGGAATGCGACTTCGACGCGCATCTGTACCGTGCGAAGGGAAGCCGCAGGCGGCAGTCCGGTAGATGGGGGAACTCCAGCAACAAGCAGGCAACCAGAATCCTCCGATCAGTATCGATGGCCCACCAACCAGTCAAGACATGATGATAATGAATGGGCAACAAGCCCGTCAGCCCATGATGACGATGAATAGGACACAAGCCAGTCGGCCTGGGAAAGGCAGTTCTTTGGTGGGCACAATCATTTAACGTCTCTTTGAGGGTGCCGCTCTGCAGGTGGGCGAGAACACAATTTTAAATTAGAGCTCCTGGTCATGGACTGGCTCAGGTCTCTCTCCCAATGGTAATGCTTGTCGCCAGCCTCAGACATGCATGCATGCATGCATTACAGGCGCACACCTATACATACTATCTTGTAAATGAAAGTACGACCGCATGTATCTCAATGGCCACAGTCAATTGCGTGTAAAATTTCAAACGTAGCCTATATAAATGGATTCATATAAACCTCAAAGCTTAGCTAACTCAATTATGTAGCTATTGATCATCATCATTACAATAAGCTATTTCCCATCCATATTAATACTCGTCTAACATAAAAATAAAATTAACCACGCCATCTACACAACACAGATCGCCGAGGTTTGAGAATAAGCTACACAAAGTTGGAAGCACGCAGAGATATGGTTAAACCAAGAGCAGTTGTGGCAGACTCGTCTAGTATCATAAGCATGCAGAGAAGATGAGACCAAGAATCCGACAACAGACTTGTCCCATGCACGAACCTTTCTCAGATGTCTTTATCGATCTCCTGGACAAAGCATATCATTAGAAATTACAGCTAAGAGATCGAATTAGCAGAAGGCAGAAATGAAGCTCTTACCAACCCAAGGTGACCGTCTCTACCTTGTTCTCAAGCACGACTCCATCAGGTATCTCCAGCCTTTTTCCGGGTTCGGCAATGATGCTCACTTTCCCCTGTGAGAACACATTTCACGCCCAGTGATGCTCACTTTCCCCCGTGAGAACGCATTTCATGCCCAGCCTATGAACAACCCACATGCAACAGCTGACCAAAAGAACTAATGCAATCGGCTCTTGATTAGAGCCCATCATAGGTAACATGATCCAAAGCATAAGCAGATTTCCTCTACTGGGTTTTGGGTATCTTGTATTATACTCTTTAGTGAAGTAGGCTTTAAGCCAAACTTGTAAATCCATGTGTGTTCATGTTCTCAACCTTAACATCCCATCATGCCAAGTAGGGCTGCCTGAAAATCGGGATAATCTACCAGCTGGGATCTCCATTTGCAATGATAACCAAACCATCCAAAATTCTCCATATTTTCATCCGTTTTTATTTCCTCAGGTCATCACATCCTCGTGGTATGGAGAACTTTGAGAACATATTAAATGTCATGTGCAACCGTCAGAATCCACAGTTGAAACCCAGTGCAAATACCCACAAGCAGAATGCTTGATGTTTTCAATTTGAAATACCCTAGCTAGGAATTCTCCAGCACATAGCTCACAACCGTGGACTCTGACACTTGACTTCAGAGGGGGGAAAATAAATAGAAATGAAACAGATGTTGAGCTAAAGTGCAGTGTTACGAGGCAAGATACAGATAGCATGCAATCATACGACCAAAACTATTCTCTTTTTGTCATTTTGCTAGCTTCTAGACACAATTCAGCCAAACGATGGGTTTGAAAGGCCAAAACGAATATTGCTGAAGTGTGACGAGGCGAGATACAGATAGCATGCAATCATACGACCAATTAACTATTCTCTTTTTGTCATTTTGCTAGCTTCTAGACACAATTCAGCCAAAAGATGGATCTGAAGGGCCAAAAGGAATATTTTAAGAGCACCTAAAACTTCCTATAGAACGTATTAAGTCCATCAAGAATTTTTTTTACTTTTAGGAACCTTAACAGCTTTTGCTTTTTACGCCGATGCAAGAACAAGTGATTTCGTACTATAAATACTGGTTAGACACCAGTAACAGATAAAGAGATGCCACACCTGGTCTCGCAGTTTGAAATAGCGTAAAATTAATACACGATCTACATGAAAAGAACCTGAAAATAGACAAACTACTGACAGCATGCAGTGCATACATAGAGAATTTGGCTAAGATAATCTTAATGGTCTCATACCTTGAGAATTATGCCACTTCCAAACCACACATCACCAGCCACCTTCAAGCTATCAAGCTCGATGATGCTAGGAATGGCCTTGAAGCGACTTAGGAAACTGCCAACCTATATATGAGGAAAAGGAACAATCATGCAAGGAAACAAAATCGGCCCATGTTCTTAGAAGACTAGGCACTTGTATAAACTTGCCTTTTTAAATTCAGGCCCCAGTTCGATGGATGGATTCTCTGGTTTAGTTCGAACTTTGTTTCTGATTAAAAAGCCATCAACCAAGGTGTAAAGGTCCGACTACCAAAAAAAAAAAAAGAATGATTAGCTTTTTTCTAAGACAAATAATCCATATCCAAGTCATTGGCACATTGGCTAGGGGTTTTCAGTTAACCTGGACAAGAAGCAGATCAGATGTTGTCTTCACCGGCAGGAACCGTGATCGAGGAACATTAATACCAATTGCATGATCAAAGAACTGTTCAAGAAGAAGGATCATGTTGAGGTAAGAAACTGCAACAAACAACAGGCAGAGAATCTAACAAATAATATTACCATTCAATGCCATACCCGTATAGCGGCTCCTGCTGCTGTTTCCAGCTGAAGAACTTTCACACCATTTACTTCCTGGACAAAAACAGCACTTCATCAGCACCTGGTGAACTTCGTCATGCCCAGAAAATTAATCAATGCCATACCTGCGGACTGACATTGGGACAGGCAAGAAGATGCTCCTACCTTAGGGTTCGGGATGATCTCCATTTTAAGTGCGTTAGCTTCCACAAGCCGTTTAATGGCCTTTAAACTCACCCACCTAAACATTCAGTAGCATACCATCATATAGAGCCGGAACTTCTAAGAAACATCATATACAATTGAATACACATACAAATTGTTGGTGTTGAAAATCTTGAATTTTTCTATTGACTTGAATTCATTGACCTGTACTAAACAGCAAGTAAAATCAGTAGCATATTTTTAATAAATTCACCCTTCCTATCAGCACCCCACACTGGAAAGAGTAGTTCATTAACCACGCAGCATAATCAAGTTGTCACATAGCAAAGTGACTTACATGTTCATCAGGAACCTGTGCAATTTCCAGAAGCTGCATTTTACAATAGAACGGATGTTGGTTAGAGCTACAAATTAAACATAGAAAGCACCAGCAACCAAAGGTAGAAAAATTCCCTTGGGCAAGTTTGTGACATGGGTGAGGTTCATGAGGTAGAAAAGGGGTGGTATTCTGTCGCAATATTTTCCACGGGATCCAGATAGACCATAAAATGCATAACCTCAGTTCAGCACAAGGACCAAATATAAGGTCTTTCCACGATGGTGGGATCAAAATATAGAAAACAGTTGATAAAAGACATTACCCTCAATTTTTTACAGGGTCTACAAAATCATGTTTTAGCCTATTTTAACCAATAGTCCCAACCTGTTGGGGGTGGGGGAGAGCAGCATCCAAACTTTATATTTTCCAGGGCCTGTACAAATCATCCATAGGCCTTTTCTAAGCCATAAGCTTAACCTATGTCTGTCCCCATGGCACTCGATTCATTTCATTAGAAAATCATGAAGTTGGCCAGTCTGCCTCTGGACCTCACAAAACATCTATATCATAAATCTGAAATGAAGAATTTCTCCCCCACATAATGGATGTGGAAGCTATCATGCAGTATGGATGAGATAAAACTAAATTTTTGTAGACCATTAAGAAAATAATGAATAGAACAAGCCTGGGGAAGCAGATCAATTAAAAGCACATGATAGTGAGATGTGAATTTAAGTAGTCTGCAATTATCAAGCACTTATAAACACTTAGACAAGAAACAACCCCCACAAGGTGATTTCAAACGCATACCTGAACTTTTCCTTCATATGAAATAAGGGTTCCACCTTTTACATCTGCCAAAGTTTTTGGGGTCACCTGCACAAAATATGATGTGAAATAAGATGTCACCAACACATTGATTATTGACTAATAATCTGTCCTAAGTACCTCCATACAGTACTCATTTTGGTGTTGGATCAAGTGACTAAGGATCTCTATTCCATCAGTCAAGGAGCATATTTGTTAACAAGAATGATTCTTACATTATAAACTGCATGTAAAGGAAACTAAGTGGCTAATTTAGTGGTAAGTAGATATTTGCAAGCATATGAACACTGATTATTCATCAGCATTTAAAGAAACAAAGGACATATCACATATGGCCTATCTTGCAGTGCAGTGACCAAAGAGTAAAGCAAGAAGAAGGAAAAGAAACCAGACCTATTTGATGTGATTTCACATTTGCAATTAGAAAAAGGCTCATTGCAATTACAAAAAGGCTCCTTGACAACCTCTACGTCCTGTAATTATGACCATAGTTGGAAATATAGGTGATCAATCCAGATTGAAAATCAGGCCATCCTCAGATGTATACATCTAACTTCTTATTTTGACTAAGTAAATCGGTTGGATTCAGAACATAACTACCCTATGCCAAAGAAGTCTTCAATTATTAGAGCAGTGATCCAATTTATCTTCTTGATCTCTATCAGAATTCACAGTTGATAAGAACATACAAATCAGAATTGATCCTATTTTCAACAAACCTAGCCTTCCTTCTTATGTTCATTTTTACCATACTTAAAACCATAATTAATATAAGATCAGCATCATCATAAGCGATTTCACACCTCAGTGGGGTTAGTTAACATGGATCCTATTGCCGAGGTGTTAGTTAACTTGGATCCTATTGCACCATTCACGTCAATCCTGGGTTACATCCTCAATAAGCCCAAGCATTTCGGATAGTTAATAAATTATGATAATTAGTATGATAAGTTTCAGATAAGGTATAATTAGTATGAAGTATGATAATTTAAACATTATCTGAAAATGATTATTTAAATTTTAATCAGATGGATCCAAGTCTGATGTAATTGATAATAGGAACTCACTAGTCGAATGAGTCCAGTCTAAGAGGCATGTCTGGTGATGAGAATCTAATTTAACCCAATATGGATCCAGCTCAAGATCCAATCCATTGACAGCCCTAATTTAGACCCACAGGAGGATTGAGCAGGTCTCTTTTCTTATCCCCAGGCTTATTTTGAAGGTCCTCAATAATATGATCTGACAAAGAAGTATCAGAAACTGAGCAGAAGAAAGAATTATTACTCCAAAAAACCCACAACAAGGATACTTAAATCCACAGTAGCTCCCAAGTTATCTGAATTTGCAATGAAAACATATTCTTTGCCCTGGAGGGAATAAAAGAAGCTTGGTTAACTATGAAAAGTACAAAATGTTAAAACAGGTGTTATCACAAAACAGATCAAAGATGTCTTTCCTACACAAACCTGTGATAAAAATGCATCAAGATTTCTGCTGTTCATCAAAGATGGGAACACATCACCATGGCCAGGAGGATACCTTCACATTTGCATAGTCATGAGTGAAACTTGGGTCCAGTAATGGTCAATTAGTATCCAAACTATTTCAAGTTAAAACTGACAACCAAACAATTTTTGATAGCTTCTCTGGGCGCTGCTAGTTTTTCATGTTTGATGATATAGGATGACAGAGGTACCAGTAATCATCCTTGGACCACACAAATTTATTTCATCTACCAAAATATTAAATAGGTTCCATCATCATTAAATGGTCTGAATATCCGCATGTACCTTCATTCATAATCGGTTCAGTGCAGAGGCTCTGTCTTGCAGTTTTGCCCTCCTTGGGTTTTTTTAGCACCTAGTTTTGAAGCTATTGTTTGAATAGCGGTAATGCACTACAACCTTGCCTTTGGTCACCCAGAATTTCCCTATGTGCTCTATTGAATACATTTGGTGAGCAGCACTAGGATTTCCATTGACATGTGGTGCCCTAAAGTCATGGAAATAATAAAGTTGCCAAATAAAATGGGCATTTTTGAGACCCAAGTTCTGACCATCACAACCCATCCCCATCCCCATCCCCATCTTTCAAGGTGACCCGACATTGCGAGGATTACTCTGGCCCATCCCGCAGGCTGACCCTCGGCGATGCGACCCGCCACTCAATATTGTCCCTAGGCCTAGCGTTCAGCCTTCCTATGTTTGCAGACAACAACAGTCAAACCCACGATCTAAGGATTTGTTCGTTTTTACAATCAAGCCTCTCATGAATTGAGTTACCACAACCCCTCCCTGCCCCCCATCTTTCAAGGCAGCTTAGCATTGCGAAGATTACTTTAGCCCATCCCTTAGGCCGTCCCTTGACAATGCGACCCACTACTCAAGTATTGTCCTTAAGCCCTTTGCAAGCAACCGGACTCAAACCTACGAGTTCAAGATTTGTTGGTTTTTGCAACCACACCTCTCACCAATTGAAGCAAGAGGATGATTTTATCCTCCAACCACAATTGTTGGGGTCAAGGTCCACATACCTAGTTGCAGTTAATTACTTTTAGACCCCACAGGAACATAAATGCAATTGACTTGTTAGGAACTCTACAAAAACCATTACAGTTGGGTGAAGATAACCCCTTTCAATCCATCCCAGTACACAGCCCTTCCACCAACCGTTTCTTGCTATCGTTGGGCCAAAAAATGGTGCCCAACTAGCCAACCTATCTTCCCTACCCCCTCTACCCTCGTGCACCTAGGCCAAACCACACCCAAACCTAGGTGGTGGTGGGGACCTAGAGCAGAACAAGGCTAGGTCCAGTTGAGCCCAATGCCAACTCAAGCCCAGGTCATATGGAACCCAGATCCAGTCCAAGTGTAGGTATTGATAGAGCCCAACCCATCAACAAAACCAACCCAATGTCAACTCAGGCCAATTAGGGGTGCAACTCGAGTCAATCGGGATCGGGTTGAGGTCAACTGTAACCCTAACTCAAGGTCTAAATTCTTAACCCTAACCCTAATCCAATCCTAATTTTAAAACCTCAACCCTATGCCAAATTCAGTAGGTGGGGCTTGGGTTGGGGCTCGGGTTGAATTCGGGTTACGTGAACAAGTAAAAAAATAATTATTCATTTTCAACATTCAACAACATTTAAATAAAATTAATCCATCATATACTTAAAATTTACATATCCAACATCAAACTAAAGTTCCAAATCCAAATAAGTTAATAAGTTTATCAAGTAGCTAAATAAAACATAAGTTCAAATAACACATAATTAGGTCCAAGAAAATTTTCAAAAAGGACATGGAGATGAGGATAAAACTACGGAGATAAGATCAACTAGAGGAAAACACGCTTGTACTAAGAATAGAGATAGGAATCATAGGAATGATATGAGATTGGTAGGTCATTTGTGCTTCACAAAAGAAATTTTAAAAAGAAATAAAAATGTAATATGAATTATAAGAAGCAAAAAATGTATAGTTTTTAATTTTATAACTAAAAATATGCAATTCGGGCAAGTTTTGGGTTGGGTTGCCATCAATCCAAACCCAACCCAAATTAGAATTTGGGTTAAGGTTAAGCCAAATTAGAATTTGACGTCATGTTGTCATCAACCCAAACCCTTAAAAATGTCAGGTTGGGTTCGGGTAGGTTCAGGTTAACCCAACCCAAGTTGCACCCCTAAGGCCAATGGAGTCCAAGACTACAGTACTGACCGAGCCCAGGTCTCCCATCAAAGCCCAGCACAAAGCCCCAACCTAGATCCAATCTAGGCCAGTACTAATAGAACCTAGATCCAAATCTAGTCCAAACCCAAATACAACTTAGTCAAGTCCAAACCTAGCTACTAATAGAGCTCGAAACCAGATTCAGTCTAAGCCCAAATACTGACAAAGTCCAATTGCTAGACCAAGCCCAGATGCTGACATAGCCTACTAAGGCCACTATTGACAAAAGCTTGTCAAACCGAGCCTAAGCCCAAACCCAGATGCCAGACCTAACCCAGATCCAGTCGCGAGCCCAAATCTAGTCCAAGCCCATCTATTGCTAGATCCTAGACCCAGATTCGATGTCGAGCACAAATCTAGTCCAAGCCCATCTACTGCTAGAGCCCAAATCCAGTTCCAGCCCAGATGCTGACAGAGCCTAAACTCATATTCAATGCCAAGCCTAGATCCAATCCAAGCCTAGATAATGATAGAGCCCAAACCCAAAATTGATGCAAGCCTAGATCCAGTCCAAGCCCAGATACTGACAAAGCCCAAACCTAGATTTGATGTCAAGCCCAGAAACTGACAAAGCCTAGACCCAGATGCCATGCCGATCCCAGATATAGTCCAAGCCCAGAAACTGACAAAGCCTAAACCCAGATGCCATGCCAAACTATATCCAGTCCAAGCCCAAATACTGACAAAGCCAAGACCTAGATGTCATGCCAAGTCAAGATACTGATAAAGCCTAGACCCAGATGCCAAGCCTAAATATTGACAGAGCCTATATCCAATCCAAGCCCACCCAAATGCCATGTCGAGCCCAAATCCAATCCAAGCCCAAACACAATGCCATGCAGACCAGATACTGTAGAGCCCAGACCCAGATGCCATCCTACCAGATCCAGTCCAAGCCAAGATATGATAAGCCCAAACCTAGATGCCATGTCGAGCCAAATCTAGTCCAAGCCTAGATACTAACAGAGCCCAGACCTATATGCCATGCTGAGCTAGATCCAATCCAAGACCTCAACTAGAGGAGAGGCTTTGGCCCTTGGATAAGGGTTAATCTATCACAAGCAGGTGAACTGTTGCAACTATCATTGAAAGGGACTCTAGTAAAGTCAATAATTAGGTGAAAATGGTCTCCAATTAGCTGTATAAAGTAAATTATCTGATGAAATCTATCATCTCAGCGCTAGACTAAAGATTATCATTGTTGATGTATTTGTTTGATAGGGATAAATTATACTTCATGTACCATGCATTCTTACCTTAATCCTAATGAGCATTTAATTTCCTAACAATAAATTACGTTAGTTCCACATATACATAAATATGAATGGCTGCATGCATAGACATTCATTCTCAAGGCAAAATTTATAAATCAATTACCATGAAAAGGGATTTCTAAACAAAGCCCATTTGACTTTGCTCCAATCTTGCTACCATAGAGAAAATGTGTGGACTAATGCCCAAATTTCAGCCCAAATTTTCTTTGCATCACTTCTTCTAGTAAGTGCAAAAATAGTTTAGTAATTTTCCTTTTAAATGCAAGTCAAGCATTAAAACTTTGTGTAATTTCTTGTGCATCACATCTTCCAATAAGTGCAAGGGTAGTTGAGTAATTTTCCTTTTCATTGCAAGTCAGGTATTAAACCTTTGCGAAATTTCTCTATAGATGAAATCCAGGAGACGTTGCAGTTAAATGTAATCATGATTGTTCTAGTTGTGTTGTATTATCACTTAATTGTTTAGAGAATTCACAAGTATCCATCTATATCATGCATTTGACAGTAGGAACTGGGGGACATGGATTTAACTAGCAAACACACTGCTGCATCAAAACTAGTAGACCACTAAAATACATTTAAATTGGGAGACAAAAGTAGACAACACAGGTTCAAAACACAAAATCATGGGAACAAGCTAATTCAATATGATATTCAAATTTGTAGAACAAAATTCCAAAAATTTGAATGACCAACAAGTGCGCCCATGCATGCATGCATGCATGCACACACTTGGCATGTACCAATTGTGTATGAAACTGGAGACCCAAAAATCATCCATTATTAGGCATGAAAATGAAAAAAAATAAATCCTAGTATCATTTAGCATTTATGCAATAGAGTAACCAAAAAATATGACTAGAAGAACTATGCATACCACCCATCCTTGCCAGTCTCTCCTTTGCAAGGCAACGGCATAAAATCTTCAACAACCAAACGAGGATATTTACTCTGAAAAAGGAACAACATTATAAGACGAGCCAAAAATTAGACTTTAAGAAAACTGAAAGAAAGATTTTTCTACAACATAATCATGCATATCTCAGGACCTGGTTGAAAGTATGAATCTCAACATTGGAGTTGGAATATTTCCCCAAGATCTACAAAATGCAAGTGAAATAGTGGTTCAAGTCAACACAATAAAGCACTTGCAGGAGATTACAAAATCAAGTACACTTACCTTCAATGTATCATCATGTGTATTGAATGAGTTCATTAGAAGTAATGGCACATTGCATCCATACTTGGCATTAAGAGACTGATGACCGAAAAAGAAAATGTCTTTTAATGAAGATGTGGAAACCAGACCAAGAAAAAAGGATAACAACAAAGTCTATCTTCTATGAACTAACTTGAATTTGCATGACAATTAAGTCAAGAAAAGTCAACCCATTACGAACTTCGATGACAGACCTGTGAAAAGATAAGATAGAACAAATACCAAGCATTTGCCTTACAGAAATTTTTTTCATCTGATTGAATGCAATCAGTTACATCATTGATATCAAAGAATGCATATATGAACTTGTGAAATTAGTGAATGCCGAAGCTTCATGTTTGCAATACATGATTACAAGCTGCCAAATATGGACAATTATACTGAATATTTAATTGGGTTAGAGGCTTACCATAAGAACTTCCATTGAGAACATATACCACACCACACAAAAAGGATCCAAAAGTTCAGTCATCTGACCTGGACAAGTGTCTCACTAACCAGACAAGTTTTCATATGATTTGGACAAGTTTGAAATTGACTCGACTAAGTTTGGTCAGCTGGGCCAGTGGAAACAATTGACAAGATTTAAACCTAGCATAAACATTGTCAGCTTAAGAGCAATCTTTCACTCAATTATATCCACTAGTTTCAAGACTTCATAAGCCAAGCATCTTAGAGTAGCTGTAATAAGGTAACTAAAAGGCCCAGCTCAGATCATATTTGACCACCTGAAACAAACCAAAACCCAATTCTATAACCATTCTTCATTTAGAATCAGCGAATTATGGCCAAATAAGGATGGGGAATGGTGTCAAACAAAGATGAATAAATGGTAAAGCCGTATTGGCAACCACATGATTCCTGCAAATCCATAAGGAGAAAAGGGGGGGAAGCCAGCAACAAAGACACCATCTAGCAACTTTGACCAGCACCTCATATTAGAAGTCAACATGTAATATGTCATAGAAACAATAAGCACTAAAGTCAAGGCATTGTATATAATGATTTCCCATTTTCATAATTGCGAGTTGCAAGGACTAACAACAATATGGATGGTATGGCTGATCCTATTCATGGACTTGTTCACGGAAAATGTGATTTCCTATATATTCATTAAAGCATGACAAGAACGTATGATGCCCCAGTTTTAGGCACATGCAAATATGATGATTGTTCCTGGATCAAACTTACTTAGGACCAGTACAACCCATTGTTGTTCCCAAACCTCCATTAAGCTTTAACACAACAAGCTTGTCAAGGAGTTTCTTCATCTCTGAAAGACCTGCACTTTCAAATCATGTCAGAATATCATAGTGTAACAAACTTCGTGGGGAATTTGCCACAATGTATAACTTGGTATTACTAATTGAATAAAAGAAAAGAAAAAAGAAACTAAGAACAAGTCACAACCCAGAAATTATGAGTGTACTACCTAAACAGGTTCCAACGTAAACAGAAACATCACTAATTAGCATCAATCTATCATCTTTGGATAAATTAAATGAAACCACATCTCCAACAACATTTTGAGAACAGAGCCACACGTTTCACCAAGTGGTTCAATAGTTGTTTTGAATAGGGTAAAATTATGTAAAAGAAATTTGAAAAAAAATATTTACTTAATGCCATTTGAACCGTTCACCATTTTAACGCATAATAGAAACAAAAATGGTAAGCTAGTACATCAAATTTGAAAAACAAAAATACATACTTTTTAAGAGAACTGAACCAGCCGATTAAACTAGTTCAACTTGGCTGATCTCATTCCTAAAGCAATTGTCCCAGAACTTATTATAATTTAGACAAGGACTACACCATAGATTTATGATAGATGCAATACATTCGAATCAATGTTCACTATATCAATACCAAGGTACATATCACTCCCTTGAGATGGAGATATATAAAAATGAATTATTCAATAAAATGTGTTAATGTTGTGAAAATGAATTGTTCAATAAAATTTGTTAACGTTATGAAATACAAAAATACATATTTAAATATGAAGAATATCCTTAAAATTTTTTTCAGAAGGCTACACAGAAATAAATTTGCAAAAAGACTTTTAAAATCATAAGAATGCTTTAAAATTATAAATTATTTTTTAAAATAAAAAATTCAACTGCTTGTCTCATCAAGACATTGTTGCTATCTGTTAATATCAAAACTTCACCTCACAGAAAAACTTGCAGCAAGTTATATTAAATATATCAGAGACAAAGCAAACGCTTGTTTGAATGATTCTTCTATTCCCAACAAATTATGGTTCAAAAGCCATCTTAAAACAATTACGGACAGAAAACATTGCATGTCAGTTACATTTACAGCACATGACGAATTGGCAATGACGGATTTGCTTCACTATAGGGTGAACTCAAGTTTCCAGTGAATGTCTGCAACAAGTATGGAGGTAAAACATAGCATGTCAATCACATATACAGCACATGACCAATTGGTAATGATAGATTCACTTCACTGTAAGGTGAAATCAAGTTTTTAAATCTCCAAAACTATGTAAGGTGAAATCAAGTTTTTAAATCTCCAAAACTATGTCGTTTTATAAAGCTGGTTGGTTTTTCTTTTCCAAAATCCGATCATTCCATCCGAGACTCGCTTGGGTCAAGTGAGTAAACAAGCCAAACGAAATCGAGTCTTGCACTACAGTGAGTTTCTTAGTGATCAAGAGTTTCCAGGCAACCTGGCTCCAAATCTCATAAATTCAAACTGACTAATTTGAAAATTCGAGTTGAGTCATTGGTTTGCAGGGGAAGCATCAAACAATCAGAAATTTTAGAAGAACTTCATTAGATTAGATAAGTACCATCTGGAGGTGGTGACAAGTTTTCATATGGAATAACAACTTCATCCGAAGGCGTCTTAATTTTACTCCATTCAATCTGCTGCGCTTCTCCACTTCAGCACAATCAAACACAAGAAAAGCCAAAACCTCAACATCCAACAGCAAAATCAACAAGAAAACGAGGACAATCCACTAGATATACCTCAAATAGCGGGATACGAGATTCATAAACCCGAATTTCTCGTTTTCGCTGCAAATAAAGTGAAATCGGCTCAGTTTTCAAATTTCGCGCATGCAAAAAGCTTAAAAACCGAAAACGTAAGAAATCAAAAGCGTAGACGGAAATCTTTTATCGCGAAATGAATGGTGGAAAGCAAACTGATGCCAAACATGAGTCCTTACCTGATCTGATTCAATCTGGAAATGGCTGATTGGAGCTTCAAGAGCTTCTCGGTCTCTGAAGAACGATGAGCTGCAGTGATGGTCGACATGACAGAAATCTCGAAGGTACTCTGAAAACGTTGATGGCAAGAAGAAATGTCGGGAAGGAATGGGATTGGCGCGCGTTTTTATAAGTGGAGAGGTGAACCGACGCTTCCCCCGTTATAACGGAAAAAAAAAATGACAGTATACGTGTTTGCTGGAAAATAATAATAAATTACGTCATTTATTATTATTTATTTTTCTATTTTTATCTTTTATTTATTTTATATATATTCACTTTATAAATATTACAATCCCTTACCTCATTTACATTTTCATGCATACTCTACGTCTACGGTTATGATAAATGATACAGTGCTCATGAAAATTGAACATGTAATTCAATTAAGAAATAATTGAAATTAAAATGAGCTTTTATTTCTATCAACAGTGAGAAAATTAGATAGTTTGACTATACGAACTTAGAATTAGTTAGCAGTTAATAATTATAGAATATTTAAATGCCTTCCAAATGAAATTCTGTTAGTGAAGCATTGCTCAATCAATCAAATAACGACATTCAGACACAAGTGATGCGGCGACCAGTGTCAAACAAACAACCGGAGTATCAAATGTAACGGAATAGCCGTGTATCACTTTGTTAATAGTGTGTTGGTTTTATACCATCTAACTAATCGGTGATGTCTTTTTGAAGTCGGATCGGGCAGAGACTTTACCCGTCCTTTTGGATCAATATTTGATTATAGATGGATCATAATTTGAAATTTTACTTTATTAAATGTCCAGAGACATTCAATTAACCAATATTGAATATATGAGTAAAATAAATCTGTGGATTGCCAACAAAAAAAAAAACACTTAGCTGGGATTTTAGAGGTGCGATCGGTCAGAATTTGTACAGCTGATGCTAATTATGCCTTTGAGGTGACCACGGTATTTTAGATTGTGTAAGACTCACATGGGAGATCCGGATAAAGAATTCGCGCCAACAGCACGCAAAGTGCCTGGCACGTGTCGCAGACTAAATGTCTGGACCGCGGGCTCATGACAGCTGGGCGCCTTTTGCTGTCTCTAAATCACAGGTTGGAAAAAAGGTGGGGTTAATGCTTTTTTTGGTGCTAGTTTAACTATTGAAATTAGTCTAGATCTTTTTTTTTTCAAAATTAGTTTAAAAAATCACGTGGTCTACACTAGATAAAATTAATAAAAATTAACCACTTGTTGTAAAAAGATTATAGACGTCATTTTTATTGATTAAAATGTATTTTATATTTATCTAATTATGAAACATATATCTAGTAAGCTGGGCTGCATAATGTAATAGAAATATCTTAAATTTTCAAAAGTAAAGACATTCGCCTCGACAAATTTACTTCGTTTAGACAACATGACCTTATTATTTAATTATTTCTACGATTTAAATGAATTATATAAAAATATTTTAGGCCGTTAGATAATCAGGACATCAGTGGAACTCATCCTATAAAGAACACGTCTGAGGTTTGAATTACTAGGTCGATTTAGATCTTGGATCGAACAGAAAATATTCCAGATTATCGCAATCAGTAGGTTCAATGTAAATGGTGGTCATGTAACTCTCCATTTATGTATCTATGCATTGTTGTTGTTATCCCATTTATAATAACCATGCATAAAGAAACCTACACTTAGGAGTTTACCTACATAACTTCTCCAAATACTTAAATTTATTTAGGTTCTCGTTCTAATTTTTAATCTTATTGTATGCATTGTTAAATGCATAGCAAAAATGAAGTATTTAATTATAATCATAATCTCGGAGGTTATTGAGCCATTATCCAAGATATGCTTAATCATTTGAGATATTTTATATGAACATGATGAGAGAGAGAGAGAGAGAGAAATTTATTCCTTTATTGGCTACAATATTATACAACGGAAGACAAAAAGCTGGACAATCATATTTCCAAGCATGGTTGGTTACATACAGGTTGCGAGAAAAGAGGGGACCAGAAAAGGAAAAAAAAAAAAAAAAAAAGAAACAGAGCAACAAAACTGTGATGAGACCTCTTCAACACTACAGCTATAGGTTACAGCTAGGTCAGCTAAAAAATACCCACGCCCAATCAACTGAAATTAATCCACTTCAGTGCCTTTTTTTAAATTTTTCAGATATGTCGTGCACAATGATGGCCTTTGATAGACCCCCATCCTCCTCACGGTGCAACTTGTGTTGGTATTAGAGCCAAGAGACCAGTTACAAAGTAGTGTTAGAAAAGCCAGTAGGGAAGAACGGTCAGCCACTCATTCTGTTTGATCCCGTGCTGGCAATGGCTTCAATGCCATACTTTCTATACACTCTCAGCTGATTCTCCTCCCACCATTGCTCTGCTTCCTTCTGGCTGAACCGCTTCCGACTGCAAAACAAAAACCATGTGCTAAGCCAGTCAGATGACGTCCACGTTTCAAAATTGCCACAGCTCAGCAGCTTATTCACTCTACACATGGCATGTGCAGGCATCAAATTTAAACAATATAAAAACATGGCGTTTATCTTTGAGTCTGAATTTCTCCAAGTGGAATGTAGAATCCTACTTATTTTATAATTTTAATTAGGCAGACCATCCATGCCATCCCAGTATCAAAATCGAGAACAAAAATATGGACTTTTATCTTTGAATCTGGAAGTTATTCCTCATTGGATGTGGAATCCTACTCCATTTTAACTAGGTCTTGCAGTAAAAAAACAACAATTGAGAACTGGCCCACAATCCATGTTCAGTGTACACATGCTGCACCAATATTGCAGGACAGCCACCTGATAAGATCAGTATTCGGATGATGGTGTGTTGTGAATTGAAATTACCTGAATCTCACACGCTTGAGGACCTTCTGGCCGCATGGCAATGTCATGAAAGTAATATATACACCAGGGTCATCTTGCTCTACCCACTCTGCTTTACCCCCATTTTGTTTGGCATCTGTCCTTGCTATAAGTAAATCATCAATAGACTCTGTACGACCATGACGATGGCCTCTTGATTGCATGTCCTTTGGTGTATCACATGATGTAGGAAGCAGCCCACATGAGTCTTTTAGTTGCCTGTTCTTAAGGATGCGAGCATCCGTAGATAAATGCATGCTGCCGAACATCGACCTTGTATCGTTGAACTCCAGAGATTCCACACGGGCAGGTGTAATTTTGGGTAAGTCCACATCCACCTTGTCAGCAATTTCGCCAACATTGCTTGGTTCTCTTCCAGATGAAACTTTCTCCGACATAGAATTTAGCTGTATAAGAAACCACTGTTAGAAAATTTTACCATTATTACATTTGTTAGCACACATGAAAAATTTGATGAATGCATGCAAAAGCCGCTGTAATTATACACTCAAGTCTGCATACAGATTACTTATTAACAAGCCAAATTCCTTTTGAAAACAGACCATGACTATTTTGTTGGACAATAAAGAACAGATATTCAGCTAAAGCCCCCAGAATCCAGACACAACACAATGCCAGCCTTCCAGCATATCAATCACACAGTAGGTGTGTCTCCCTCAACATTTAAGCAGGACATGGACCCAAAATGAATACGCTCATCTGGCTTGCTAAATCATCCACTGTTCTCATCATATATGGGAAGCCAACAAAACGAGCTGAACAATCATTTATTGAGACAGATGATTGCATACTGCATCATAGTCCAGTCGTGTGCTGCATGATGCATGCATTTTTGCTCAGCCGCAGGCCTATCATCTGGTCAGAGTGAGTGCTGCACAAGCAACCATTCATGACAGAAGGATATTGCAAATCTGGATGACAGGAGCAGCTTAGATTGATATTTAAAAACCTAGAAAACACACAACTTTTATCATTGAGCAATATCTTCTAATCACCATGGAATTCAATCTACCTAAACAATGTTCATTACAAGAGTAATTTGTTTGATGTGCTTACCTGTGCTGTTAACACTTTTATAACTTCTTTTGCTGCTTTATGCTTAGCAACTTCCTCCTTTGCAAGAGACCACGTTTCCTCTATTCTTTGTTCATATTCTTGGAGCTTCTCACTTCTCATTTGACATAGTTTTGCAAGGCTCTTAGCCTATTAAAAGAGGCACAAATATTGATAAGAAAATCAATGAGTCATAGCAACAATTACAACATGGGTCAAAGTGATGAATGATGAAATGTATTGAAATACTGTAGCAAGAGTAAGTTTTAGGGAGCTTGGAAACCAATTGTCACTGTCAACATTAATAACAAGAATTTTTTAAGTTAATCTTGAAAATGAATATACGACTCCAACAAAGAGTTCAAGTATGTACAGATTGGCAATGTAACAAGAGGATGGATGAACATCACAGAAAATTCTAGGAGAGCAGTTAATGGATCTGGAATTTGGTGACCGCCCCCTTCAAATATTTTTCACAGTCAAATAAACGGTGGTTCTTAATGCCCATGGTAGAGAAGAATGTACAGCAAGATTAATGTCATTGTGCCTAATTAGTTGGGAATATAGAATAAAGCTTCAACAATGACAGTGACGATGATATCAATGTAGTTCCAAGTCAATCACTGATTGATCAGATCATTTTTTTTTATTTGTGAGCTCACAGGCATTGCCAGATTGAATAAGGCAGGAATTGGAGCAATGCAGATACAAATCAGATATTTTCTTGGCCTTCACCATCAACAAGAAAACATAAATAATACTATAAACTGACATCACAGTCTGAAAGGCACCCATGACGGTTACAAGATGGGTGGTTGAACATCAGGAAGTTAGGATATTCCACATCTCTTTCCCAGGTTTTGCACAGAGAAACTTCTAATCCAACACTTTGGATAGGAAGGTCAACATGCAGCATGGTCTGTATATTTTGGACTAGATTCCTCTGCTGGCATCTCCCTTTTTTTCCTCTCTGATACAACCTGGCCAACTGACGAGAAATCGTCAACAAATGATATTTAATAACTGATAAATACACATAGTCAAGCACTGGAATGAATCAGACATTAGACAATATACTGAGATTCATCAACTGTGTCAAGTCAACTCAAACTAGTATAACATGGGCTTCTCTCTTACTGAAATCGGTGACATCTCTTGAATGGTGTCAATATTACACTCAAATTTCCCAAGGTTATTTAGGTAAATATAAGTTTTGACCTAGAAAAGTCATGGAAACTGGTAAATGAAGCTAACATGCATAAGCAATGGTAGAATAAAAAAGTAATATAAATGGTTATTATAAAGAGTAGCTGGTTACAAGCAATGGCACAATTTTGACGTCCAAGAAAAATAAACCAATTTACCTCAGCTCGCAATTGCTTTATCTCTTCTTTAAGCATCTTATCTGATTCTGCTGAGCATTTTTCCAATTGTGCGTCAATCAGAGTCATTGATTTGGACCTAGGAGGGCTCTTCTGCCCATAAGCAGGACAAGTGACAGATAAACCACCTTTTGGTGCAGCAAAAGTCATAGAATTTCGTATTTCAAACACCGCAGGGCATGCCACCTGACCCCATCGTGGAGGTGTGCTCAACAAAGCTGAAACAGGCTCTAAATGCAGCTGGTTGATTCCTTGTTTGGATAAGCTTTGCCCTTCAGGGAATCTGGCTTCCTCATGAATTGACAGCTTAGGTGAAAATACATGTGACCGTGCAGAAGTTGGTTCTTCCCTATCAACTTTTGGGTCAGAAGATGGCTTACGCATTGATAAGGGCGGCCTTGGACTTGGAGCTTCCCGCTTTGGCCTCAAATCTACATGGTTTCTCAACTGAAGGAAGCATGGATCACAGACCCGGTACTGCTTACTCTTGTTTGGAGCTAAAGATGCATTCATGGCCTTCTTACTGCTACATGCATGGCAGAATACAAGGCCACAGTTGTAGCAGTTATGCTTCTTCCTAGTGAATCCAAAAAGCATTCGACATCCACTACAAACTGATTGGTCACTGCTGGAGAAAGATTTGTGTAAACAAATAGCAGCAGTAAAACTTGACCCGCAGGCAACAGCTAGAACCTGCCTATCTTTCAAGGCTTCCACCAATGATGGAGAATTTCGGTCTTCAATATCACCTAATCCCAGCCTTCCATTTGTACCCATTCCCCAAGTATAAACATTACCCTTTGCTGTCAATACTGCTACATGATATGAACCTGATGAGATCTGCCTCACAAACTCCCCTTTAAGATTCCCTTCAACTGTGCCAACGGATTTATCTTCTGCCAGAGGATTCCCTAGTTGCCCATGTACAACACTTCCCATGGTGCAGACCATGCCGGTAACCGTTAGTGCAACGGTCAGTGTTCTTCCACAGGACACTTGAATGAAATCATGATCCATAAGTGATGCAATACATGTAGGCAGAAGCTTCTTTTCTTTATTGGAATGCCCGAGCCTGCCTTTATCCCCATCACCCCATGTAAACAGCTTTCCTGTGGGAGAATTACACTTGCTGCAATCAACCATTACCTCCACAATTGCAGCCGTATGCCAGGGCCCACATGCAACAGCCTTAACCCTTAAACCTCTTAGAGATTCAACTTCTTTTGGTTGAGAAGTGCTTTCAAGATTCCCATGTCCAAGAACTCCAAACATTCCATCCCCATATGTGAATAACTGCCCAGAGGACGAGACAACTGCTGTATGCCATTCACCACATGCAACACTTGATATACATATACCATCCAGAGGCCCTGCAACTCTACGGGGCAACCACCAGCTTCCATTACGTCCACCACCTGAACGGCCCTCAACCTGACTGCACTCCCCCCATGCATAAAGTTCACCGGATAGAGACAATGCACATGTCTGGTACTCCCCACAGACTATTGATTCTACATGGATATCAGAAAGGGATTCAACAACCTTGGGATGGGACATATCCATGTTAATTTTATGACCAAGACGTCCACCTTTCTCTTCTCCCCAACAGAAGACTTCCCCCTGCCTAGTAACTAAGGCAGCATGTTTTCCTCCACAAGAAATCTTTTGTACATCTAACATGCCTGTGGATTCTAATAATTTGGGTAGTAAAGCATCAGAACGTATGTCACAAGAACTAGACCTTTCTGAACCACCACCTAATACTCCTTCTATCCCCTCACCCCACATGAACACATCCCTCAAAACATCATCCTTGCCCACTTGAGGAGACCAGTGGTTGGAGGAGCTAAACATACCAGGCAAACTCATTCTATGTCCATCATCATGGCACATTTCTCTCACCTTCTCTTGAGAATGATTGTGCTCTGAATTTGGTAAAGTAGTAGAGTTATCCATTCGCGTGTGCATATTTGATGAACTTCTTGATTCTAATGAATAATGAATATCAGAAAAACCTCTCTCCACTTGAGGCCGAGGACTCCCACATAAGCTGCGCACCTTCAGAGGTAAGTATTATGAAATCAGAATATGTTCAGGAATAACAAGTATCAAAAGAACCAAAATCATAATCTATTAGCATGATCCACCTTGGGCAATTCAAGCATGACATGGGACCATAGTTAATTTGGTATTGTGTAGAAGTAACCACATTAAAAGTAAGGAATTACATGATCCTTAGACTAGGATTTGTAGATCAAATAATCAACACTGAGCTAATGACACCAAGTCAATAAGCCATATATCAAAATTTTCTCATCATATGGTTGGTTTGTATTGGTGTCCCATAATTTGGAAATGTGGAATATGGTTACGAAGATTTTGACAACAATAATGATCATGATAATTTTCACTGATATCCTGTGAATGGACAGAACTGATTCACACTCAACCAACATGATGTTTCTGTTCATTGTGCATAGTCCATCCAGCTGGAGCACAACAAAGATGGTCTAGGCCAGTTGCCACAGCCGCAACTTGTAGATAAAACAACTCCTGGATATCATGTATACCACAGGTCAGGAGTCATATATTCCTTTTGAAAACACAGCATGATTATCTCTAAAGGACTTGTGGAAGCCTTCTTCTCAACCTGCAAAATCCTGGGTGAATCCTCCAGTAGTCCTAGATGATGCTTTCTTTGTACATGACCAATTGGGCTATTGATGCAGCTATGTGCTCCTCTCCCATGCTTCAGGTTAGCCAATTGCTTAGAATAGTGAGATCTGGATACCAAGGCTGTCAGGCCTATGAACCAAGTTTCAGCTTGATCCTTGTCCTTGCAGATCTAGGTATAGAAGACACGGAATTGCAGATGTAAATAAGAGACCAAAGTCAAAACAATGATGAAAATGATGCTGCTAAAGGACTGAATGAATTAGGCTATATTTGGAGTCTAGTTCCCAAAAGTAGACAGGATAGAGAAGTCAATCATGCCTAAAAATCAAGAAGAAACTTTCAATAATTCCGTAACATCACACTTGTCATTTGGCACCAAAGAAATAGTTATAACATAGAAGTTCATGTGATGACCAAGATACCAAGCCTACCTTGTTGACTTGAATGTACACCAAAGACATTTTGGACATACCTCCAGAGATAGTGATGAAACCCTATGATATTTCTCTAGAGAAAAATAGCCTAATCTCACCAGGTTTTTTTTAAAAAAACCTTTTTTTCCTAAGAATATGAAGTCCTATATTCATTAAAGGGATGCAGAGAAAGAGTACCAGATCAAGTGATCTTTCACCATTTGCATACATTAAGGAGAAGGACTGGCACTCCTTTTCTGGGTGAGGTTGCCTTTGAAAATTTACCTACAAACGTGTCAGGAAAATTTTAGTAGCTTCATAAAACGTAACATTGGAAAACTGAGTGACTGTGAATCTGGATCTAATTTTGTAAATCATTTCTGCATCAAATTACATACAGTTCGCTGCCCAGGAAGTATCTTCGTCACTGAACTTAACTTCAATTGCTTTTCATCCTTCCCAGAATACCATATTAGAACTTTCTCATCCTGTAAAAAGAGTATTTCTGTTATTCATGAAATGTTCCAGGGTACTTACAAAGACACAGCAATTAAGCGAGAAAAGTAGATAATGTAGATGAGGATGCAAGGCCTACTGGGTTTAAATATTCCAGTACTTCCTCTATTTGCTAGTACCCTTAAAGCCAACTATTTGAATATTCAAGTATTTTTCATAAAGAATCAACTGCCATTCAGTGGTTACCAATTGATGATCATTAATGCTTATTTAATTTGCAATCACTATTTGACAGTTCAAAAGACATTTTCTTACTGCTAGGCAGAGGGAGAAAGGGGCCTGCGCACACATATCGCCCATTTATAGAAACATTTGTGTATCTCCTACACATTGTTCATTTCAATAGAAAAAAATGTCAAATGGATGAAGAAGAATTGTCAGAATATATCTGCTACAAGGAATTCACAATTGGTGGACTAAACATAACAACAGACTACAAATTGCTAGGAGGGGAACACCAATAGTGTCAGATGATCACATTGGCTCCATTTCAGAAAGGTTAATAGATAAGCTTTCTAATTATAACAATCAGGAACTATTAATGGCTCACTTTCGGATCAAACTGCTAAGGAACTAGTCAAGCAGGTGAAGAAGGGTTTTGAGAAGACATACTAACATGCTGGAATCATTAAAAACAGATAACACCATGTTAATATAAGGGCCAGTAGTGCAGTACCTTGCAAATGGCAGATGAATTGTCAACCCAATTATAAGTCCACATAAATTCCTTAGCTTTTCAGACTCACCATATATTGGCCATACTCAGTGTGCAAGGTCATGTCTAGTATATAGAGGGAAATGATAGTGAATTGAAGGTTTTGGAGCAAAGACATGGAAATAGAGCAGAACTGAAATACTACATCTAAATGTAACTCAAAAGGGACTAGGGATAAGAACTGGGAGATTAAGGTCATCCATTCTAGGTTAAAGTGGGTGATTAGAAGGAAATATCAGCACGGAGATGAATGTTGTAGTTGTAATGACGTTGAGATGGATTTTTGAAGAATAAGAAAAAAAAAAAAAAAAAAAGTTAGGCTGAGATTCTGGAGTGACCTGGATTAGGAACAGTTGAACCATGAAGAACTAATTGAAATTGTCCAGGCCAAAGCTGACAAAATTAGAGTACAGATTGAAATGGGGGAGGTTGAATGCCTGAACAAGGGCAAGAGAAATACTTGAATAGGTGTCATCATAAGATCACAATAAACACACTTTCACTAGCTAAAGAAAGGACCCGAATTAAGGATTTCTCAGGCCATTTTAATTACTGTTGACTTTTTCTTTCTTACTCTCTTACTTGCTTTTTTCTCTTTCTTTTTGGCCTTTTTGTTCCACTTTTATTTTCCTTTTTTTTTTTTTTTTATTGCAGTGCATATGTGCTGGCTGATGTAGGTGTTTGTGTGAGGGTAGTTTGCATTTGGTACCAACCAAGCCATGTAGCTAGAGACAATAAGCTTTACATACTATTTTAATCTTTTTTACTTTCATCCTAAGATGTGACTTGGAAGGCTTCGATGTTGATGAGAATAGTTACTTGTTTTTACACATACTTGCCATCTAAGAGATACGGACAGCTTCCAATCTAATACAAAAGGCAACCAATGGCCAGCTTGGTGCTTTTAGTGATTGGTTCAAATTGAAAATCCATTCTCATTTGCATGGAGGCAATGCTAAGACTAGAAATGGAGGGGCTTCGCAAATGACTTACCTATGCATCTCGTAGGGAAATAACATCACAGCTCAATGATAAATATGCTTAAATGGTTCATGTCCAACCTTATCAATGAAGAGTTTGTGTGTAGGATTCTTAGACTCAATTGTTTCCAAGGGCAGGGGGTTGCCTAAGGAAAAATCACAATATGTAAACAACAAAAAATTTTAAAAAATTTAGAGATGTAGCCTAACCTCAATGGCTAGTTCACCTCTGTCTAGGACTGGACACGAGCCTGTGGGCATTATTACCATCCATTTTTCTTGTCTTTTCCTTGTATTACATCTTTATGGGTCCCTTTGCATGTAACTTTCATCTTGAAATTATAAATAAAAAAGAGATTGATCAATTCAAGATTCTCTGCTTTTAAAAGCAGTTGTTTAAAGCTGACAAAAAAAAAGAGAGAGAAAAAGGCATGCAAGAAAATGGATCAGAACATGTTGAGTTACATGGAGGAAATGGAGAAATTCAGTGAACAGGACATTAGAACTTCCCATCACGCAGCTAAAACCTGTTCAAAATGGGTCAGAACATGCTGAGTTACATGGAGTAAATGGAGGGAACTTCAGTGAAACGGTCACTAGAATTCCTATCATACAGCTAAAACTTTTTGAAATCACATTGTTGATATATTTGTTGATTTAGTATCTGATAATGATTGTTCACAAGGGAAAGGTGTCTAATGATGATTTCTAAGGTACAGATACTATCCATCAGCCACACATAACCAAAGGACAAAACCATGAAATAGAACTCGTTTACCAATACATTAACTCTACAAACAACAAAGCTATTTTGAAGGAGCTTACTGATGATAGCCTGAATGGACAGAACTTGGGCTTCCCTCTCCGTCCATACTTCAAAAGATGCGCCCCTTTCTTTAAAGCTACAATTGCCTACAAATTGCCATAAATTTCTATGAATGCCTTTTTCTAGTAGATGCTGGAAATTTTTAAAAAGGAAAAAATAATATATATATATATATTAATGCCAATTATGCACATATATGTGTGTGTAGATAGATAGATAGATAGAGAGAGAGGGAGGGAGGGAGGGAGAGAGAGAGAGAGAGAGAGAGAGAGAGAGAGAGAGAGAGAGGGAGGGAGAGAGAGAAGGTAGTCCTTGGACAACAGAATAAGAGAATTGGAAGACAACAATATCTGATGGGAAATTATTTTGAACACCAAAAGAGAAGCAGAAAAGGGAAGCCTGAAATCTCAGTGAATATCATAGCCTCAACATAATAGTCTCAGAAGAACTATTGCATGCATATCATATTCTCCGCAAAATTACGGTATGATATAAATGCAAGATGAAAACTAAATTGAATGATGCATAATCTAACGACAGTTAAACAGAAGTTTGCCAATATTAATGGTTCTGAACGTCTGAATGCATCTATAAAATACAGCCCTAATACCATCAATTTACATTCAGGACTGCTTCGTTTTCTGTCAACCGTCAGATTATCAGTCAATCTAGTTGTCTGGCTCTGGCCTATGGTTTACATCCATATCCGTATGCGATGTTCGCATGGGAAGTTTGTATAAAATACATTTGGCCGCAGATGCACCACACAATGCCCTATTCGTCTCTTCCCAACAGTGAAGCGATAATAATAAAAATCACAGAACCAGTCATGGAAAATAAGTTATTGAACCCTTCATCATTGAATATTTGATCAAAAGGAAAAACAATCATGGCAATTCGATAATCAGAAACTGAAGGCTGAGAACATATAATCAGTTTTACTTTAAATGAGCTATTTGTGGTGGAGACAGGAAACACACGTTTCAGTCTACACCTGCAAATAAAACAAGCTTCATTGGAGGAAGGCTACATTTCAAACTCACAATCGAAACAGGAAAGGAATGAGAAAAAGGCTCTCATCATGAAATGGCAAAAGAAGACAAAGAAGAAGAAGAAGAAGAAGAAAACAGAACACTGCCAAATCTCCAAAATCAACGGCATATAATTATCCTCGTACTATTAGTCCATCCAGGGAGAAATCCCGGGTCTAAGATATAAACGATGGGAATGCATGCACACAATCAAAATCCAACTTAGATTTGGCCCAACACTGCATAATCCATCTTACCA
The DNA here is from genome assembly GCA_036873735.1 of Pouteria campechiana. Taxonomy (NCBI): domain Eukaryota; kingdom Viridiplantae; phylum Streptophyta; class Magnoliopsida; order Ericales; family Sapotaceae; genus Pouteria; species Pouteria campechiana. Next base: position 4,216 of record JAYJMB010004099.1, on the reverse strand, counting down.
GGCAAAAACAAGCCAAAACAGGAACCAGACATCGATCTCTTCCGTTTTTCCGATTGTACAGAACTCCAAATCAATGGCCAACAAACAACCTATTCTCCTAAAATCCCAGCAAATTAAAACAGACAAACAAGTAAAAAGAGATCCTGATATTTCAGAATTCAAAAATCTCCAAATCCATTTCAAACATTAACCCACTTCCTAAAACTCCACCAAAAGAAATAATTCCAAAGACAGAGAGACATCCACGAAATTCTAACATCCCAGAGCTCCAAATCCAAATAAGACCAACTCATTTCATAGAACTCCTCCAAAACAAAAACCTCAAAAACAAAAACTGAGAAAGACCCCAACATTTCCATCCAAACCCAGCTCAATTGTACCCACCAAAAAAAAAACGAAAAAAAAAAAAGAAAAAAGAGTAGGACATTGCATGTTCACCAACAAGCAACCATGAAGTAAAGAAAAGACAGATTGGCTGTTGACACAATGGGCATTGAAAGACAGACCTTTTCAATTCCCCTGTCTAGAGGAAGAGCAGAAAGAGGACGAGGAGTGCTTGCAATGTATTTCCCATCCATTCTTCCTGGGCTGCCGTTATTAATAAGCTAAAAGAAAAAACAGAACGAGGTTGGCTTCATTTTCATGGGAGAAATAAAAGGAGGAGACAATCTGAGCAGAAAGAGAAGGCTTTGGTTTCCTGAAAAGGAAACCTTAGAAGAATGCGTTAGCGTATAAAGATGATAAAATGCTGCAGCTCCAACTGCTCTGCAGCAGTAGTAACACATTCAGAGAGAGAGAGAGAGAGAGAGAGAGAGAGAGAGAGAGGAAGGGAGGAAGGGTAGAATAGGCTAGCAGAAGCGCGACAGCAGAAATGAAGGAATTGGATGGAATATTAAGATTTTCTTTTTCTTTTCTTTTCTCTTTTCTTTTCTTTGTTTGCAGATTTTTGAAAGATATGTGGGCATCCGTTCTATGTCCGTAATAATATATATGACTTCTATTCCTTTTACTGCTTGCGTCGTGTTTCGTGCACCTGGTTTCTATCCTTTCATCGTCCCCTCTGCACGTGCGCTGCACCTGCACACGCGTTCTACCCCTCACACATGGGTTATTTGATGCTCCTGCCAAAGTGCCACACCTCATGCTCTGGCACTGGGATTCCGGCAATTTTTCAAACAGACTAGGACAACCACAACCTCTGATTGATGGATGCCGATTTGCCAAAAAGACTATTTTATTGGCATGGGTTCCATTTTTTTCTATTTTCGGATGTCTTGAGTGGGACACACCAATTTTTGATGATTTAATTTGAGTCGCATGAATGACATTTGTCCAATTCCCAATGCCTTGTATCACCCTTACATTCTGCCAGAGCATTCGGTGCATTTGATTGGAGCAGATACCCTGAATTTTCAGGCAGTATCAATCAAGATTGTGCCGCATGGAACTCGGTGCAACCAAATTCAGCTTAGTTAGTGTAGCAGTAATCAAAAGGCTACTACAATACACCATCTCTCATTGGAATTGATAAAAATGCGTGTTTTCTACCAATGCTTCCAAAATGGTATGCAAACCGCACTTTGAGTTCATTGCACTTGGCATATCGGAGTCCTGACTAGAAAATTATTGCCCTAATGAAAACCTTATCTTAACTTATTGGACTCACCCACTCTAGTCTTATTTCTTAAATTAAAAATACAAAAAAAGAAAATTGTGATTGTTTTTGAGGATCGTTTTTTAACATACCCACACATTTAATTACAAATATACCTAACTATTTGGTGGAATGGCTTTGCCTAGAATAAAATTGAATGGAAAGAAAATTAAGGAGATACCAACTATAAATAAATAAGATTGTAATAAATAAAAGATCATAATTAAAAATATAAATAATAATATAGAAAAGTAAACTTGTTGCAAAAAGTTCACGTCAAATCTCTCACAAAGAATTAAAATTTTCTATAGCATGAAATTCCTTTCCATTCCACCAAACAAAAATATTTCTAAAATTTTAATGAGTTTACTTATATATTTATAAAAATTTACAATTGTACAGTCTTTGTTATTGAGTGTCTTGGTAGATAATTTCGAAATTGTAGAAAAAAAAAACTTAATGCAGTCATGATGGTCACTAATGGAGTTTATGTAATTGCATTTTTTTATAAATTTACAGATATATCTGCGAATATTTTGAAGATGTAAACATATATAGAGACCGAGAGAGAATTAGAGATAAAATGTGCAGGTGCCAGATACCCCTTGTTGCTTGTCTCAAATATTTGTTTTTCTCAAGGAGGGTTTTACTGTATGAAATGTACTAATCTAGGCATCCTGAGTGAGGGAATCTCATGGCACATCATGGTACTTGTTGCAAACCGAGCCAAGAAAATCCGAAAATAAACAAGCAGATGGAGTCAGGGGAGTGGTTTAGATAATATACAGGAGAAATGCTAGCATCCAAGTCGTTGGATGAGCAGTTGTTGTCCACCCAATAGTAGCCTCAAACCTAGCATATGTGATTGACATCCTCATTTCCAACAGGTTGGCCCCACACAAGGAATGTCCTTGTACTAAAAATTAGCACCCTGCTAGTAGCCAATGGCAATGGATAGCTGTGGTACGTCTGATGGTGGCTGCTGCTGGATTTTTTCTCTTAGACCATCTTCATGGCACGTCCAACGGACTGGACGTGACGGATGTTGCATGCAGAGCTAGCATACATAGGTTGAGAGGTACACCGGTTTACATGGCTTGGACGTGGGCAGTGGGCAGACAAATACATCGGATCAGTAGCTCCCCAGTCGCTTTAAGTTACCGTGCCTTGGCTGCAGTAAGACGTTTCAGCTATTGGTGCATCCATAAATACGTGGATTGGGATTAGGTTTCGTGGACAAGTTGCAACCATCATGGTGGTCTAACAATAATAGACTATTGGTCTTTAATGTGGCATTGGACAGTCAAAGCCATCCAAGCCAGCTTTATATTGCGTCGTGGATTCGAAGTTACAAGAGGGTGTAAAAATCACTCTTTATCCCTCCAGTTTCATTATTGTTGTTGGTATTATCATTCTTATTTCAATTATTAGCTCTTACACTTAAGGTCTGTTTAAATGCAATGTATTAGGAAGAGGATGTATTAGAAGTAAAGTACATTAAAAAAGCAAAATAAAATGTGATATCACAATGTATCCTTTTTAATTAAAAAAATATCAACAACACTAGAAATGATACAAGAAAAAGGTAAAATTATTATGATAGTTAAAGCTGTTAAAGATGTTACATCAGTTTACACTCTCTTCTTAATGCACTCAAAGGTTATCCCAGTTCACTTTATAGCTCATGTAACACATGTGTTGGATAGTTTAAAATTATGTGCCCTTGGTTTATACTAGGAGCGGTTCAGATCACACTAAAAATGAATCAAGATAAGTAATCAACTACCCAATATATTAATTAGCTAGCAATGAGCTATACTTAATTGGAATTTTAATGGAACATCTAAATAATTTTGGTTGAACCATTCAATTTAAAAATGCAATTAATGTCCCTAAAAAATACCTTGCTTAAATATCAGTGAAGCCAAAGCCCCATCACTCCACCATACCAAGAGGTTCTCTACCACATCACCATGACTCCACCATGCTATGAGGTGCTCTACCAAACCACCATGTTTCCATCATACCAAGAGGTGCTCTACAATGCCATAATGGCTCCACCACGCCACCATAGCTCTAACACGCTAAGAGGTACTCTACCACACCAACAAGGTTCTACCACGTCAATTGTGAATTGCAACGCCAAGCTCTGTCATGCCAGTTGTGCTCTACAATACCAGGCTTCTCCATGCTACCAAGGCTCCGTCACGCCAGTTGTGCTCTACAACGCCAGACTCCGCAATGCCACCAAGGCTCCACCACACCAGTTGTGCTCTACCACATTAAGCTCCATCACGCCACTAAAGCTCTATTATGTTAGTTGTGCTCTGCGACGCCAGGCTTCACCACGCCACTTGCATTCTAAATGTTAAGAAGAGAGAGATTTTTTCTTTAAGAGAGAGAGAGAGGAGGGTGCTGCTTCTACTAGAATTCATCTTCTTCCAAGGCCAGACTCCGCCAAAACGTTATTATGAGATAGACTCTGCTCAAATATTTTCTCTTCATTAAGATACACTCTCTTCTTTCTCCTCCTTGAAATTTCTTCTTCTTTCACAAACAGTG
>JAYJMB010004098.1:0-13332 GCA_036873735.1 Pouteria campechiana | reverse complement strand
CATATAGATTATAGTTAAATGGGCTTGAGGTAATTATATTTTGTAAAAATTTAATCTTATTAATAACTAGTTAACTTGTTTTATTTTTATTTTTCTTAATATTACTTAAAAAATAAATATACATATAAAATAATAGGTATAGAGGAGAATAGTTATCAAAACATGTAGACATAGACGGGCCAATATTTTTCATCCTATGAGCTTACCCGTGGAAAATGATCTACTAACTCCACTTAATTTTCTAATATCCTAGCCATTGGGAAAAATATATATAATATAATTTTATGACATTATACAAAGGTGAAACACTATTTGAAGAATTCAAAATGCATGAAAATATTAATTAGATCTCCACTAAGCCTAAGCAACCTAATGAAATGGTTCTCTTAATTTTTAAATGCTTTTCAACTTCTATGAAAAAACAAAAGGCTCTGAAAAAGGTAGAAATACTTGAGTATAGGGATGGGGCCAAGGGTGACTACTCATCATTGTTTTTTTTCCTAAAAACATGGTATAGGATGTAAGCCCATGGTTGTAAAAATTTTTCAACATTTATAAATTAATTAAATAAATAAAATTACCTAATTGAGTAAATATATATGGGTATAGCACATATTATAGTCGAATGGGCCGGGGATTGTAAAAATCTAATCTTAATAATAACTAGTCAACTCATTTTATTTTTTATTTTTCTTAATGTTAGTAAAAAAATAAATATACAAATAAAATAATAAGTATAGAGGAGAACACTCATCAAGACATTTAAAATAGACGAACCAATATTTTTCCTTGGATGAACATAACCGTGGAAAATGACTAACCAATTCTACTGAATTTTCTACTGTCTTACCAATAGGGGGAAAATATATAGTATAATTTTATGATATCATACGTAGGTATAGCACTGTTTGAAGAATTCAAAATGCATGAAAAAATTAACTAGATCTTGACTAAGCCTAAGTAATTAAATGAAATGGTTTTCTTAATTTTTGCATGCTTTTCAACTTCTATAAAAAATAAAGTGCTTGAAAAAGGTAGAACTACATGAATACAGGGATGAGGCCAAGGGTGATCACCTATCATTTAAAAGAAAGAAAACATGGTATAGGATGTAAGCTTGAAGCATGGTTGTAAAAATTTTCCAACAATATCTATACATTAATTAAATAAATAAAATTGCCTAATTGAGTAAATATGTATAGGTATAGTAAAAATTTAATCTTACTAATAACTACTCAACTTGTTTTATTATTTATTTTTCTTAATGTTAGTAAAAAAATAAATATACATCTAAAATAATAGGTATAAAGGATAATAATTGTCATGACATGTGGATATTGACGAGCCAATATTTTTCCTTAGATGAACTCCTTGTAGAAAACGATTGACTTACTCCATTGAATTTTCTAATGTCCTACCAATAGGGGAAAAATATATACTATAATTTTATGGCATTGTACATAGGTATAGCACTATTTGAAGAGTTCAAAATGCATGTAAAAATTAACTAGCTCTTGACTAATCTTAAGCAACCAAATGAAATTATTTTCTTCATTTTTGGTTGCTTTTCAACTTCTATGAAAAACCAAAGGCTTTTAAAAGGTAAAAAGGCCAAGGGTGACTACCCATCATTTTTCTTTTTCTAAAAGCATGGTATAGTATATAAGCCTGAAGCATGGTTGTAAAAAATTTTCAACAGCTATATGTTAATTAAATAAATAAAATTTCCTAATTGAGTAAATATGTCACACCTTGGTCTTGGGAATAGTGTAAACAAACATCAGTTTCAAATCCAAGAGTGAATCTTCTAAGATCTACCATACGAGAGATGAAATATAACTATGAAAGCAGTCACAACAAGTCATTATTAAAGAAAGTATTACAATACAATCCACAAAATTCAATCCTTTAACATAAAACAGAAAATACAACATTTATTTTTAACATCACTCTCATGGTAGTACTTTGCCACATCTATCCTTATACCATGACTAATATCCTCTATGAGTAGCATTCTCTGTAAAATAATATTAGGGTGAGTTATAACAACTCAGTAAGTAAAATAAATGTAACTAGCTCATACGATAAAAATACTAGTCAAATCACTTTAAATATCATAAACTGTATGATTTGACAGACTACTATGAAAATAAAGTAAAATAACATTCCATACTATCCATCTACCTGACCATTACCTCGTCAGATTGACACCTTAGACCATACACTAACTGGTCTAGAGGACCATACCATTACATCTATGGGATAACATCCCTTGTTCATTTAGACCTCAATAATCTAGCCAACATCAATACCTTAGATCATATACCATCCAGTCTAGAAGACCTCATCATCACAACTATGGGATAATATCCCCTGTCCACTTAGACCTTAATGATCTGACCATCATTTGGATAATCTGATCTTTCCATTGGATTCAGAACATCCAAAAACATTATGATCCACTATCTAAACATCCAAATAAGATATTGTGGGGTCCATATATCAATAATTCAAATATGGTCATTCATTTTGTTATGATCTGGCCATCTTTTAAACAACCCGATCCTTCCATTAGGTCTAGAGTGTTCAAAAACTCAAAATTAAATACTTGATTGCCCAATTTGGAGATCGTTGGGTTCATATATCAGCAAAACAAATCGAACCATTCAATTTCTCATGATATGGTCACTGATTGGACAATCTAATCCTTTAAACCCAATTTCTTTAACAAGGACACTTTCAGAGAATCTACTCTGATAGCGTTCATTATTATTATTATTATGTAACTTTTGTTTCATTTGGTTTTTTAACAATAACTCCTTATATTGATAACATTTCATGAATCTAAGCAATGGGATGTACTCGACACAATGAGACCTTAATTTAAGCCCAATATTCAATATATAATTTTGTTAACTATAGAATTTAACAAAATTATATTTTCAACATACAAGAATTTTATCAATAATTTAACAATCATTTCACATCCAATTTTCACAAAATTCATATAGCATGTGAATTCACAAAAACTAATATAATCAACAGATCCGATCATCAATTCATAATATATATAAATCAAAATAACTTCATTTTCAAATTCACTAAAAATAAATATTTTATTATTTTACTTCTATACATCCGCATCATATGCATATTAACATATATTTCAGCTAAAAATATAGTTTATAATAATCTAATTAATGATCCAAGCTAGTGTAATTATTGCATAGATAATATAGATATATCTAAATCACTTGGCTGAGAATCCACGAAGAAAAATTTGAAAACCTTAATTTTTCCTTCTCCTTCTCTTTCTCCCTTCTTCTCCCTCTCCCTTTATCTGCAACAATGCCCCTCTCGGCTCCTTACTAATTTCTTTCTCCCTTCTGATGATATATTTATAATGAGGGGAGGGAGGGTGCTAATTATGCATACAATCATGGCAAACATCCAACCACTGCCCTATTAACTCATATGAAATAAAGAAAATATATTGCCGACAATGCTTAGTCAACACTTTCTGTTATATATATTATTTCACAGAAGCATCTCCCATGGTGGGTTATTACATTCTCCACACCTGACAAAGGTTTCATCCTCGAAACTTATAATACGCTAGAGGGAAAAGGTAAATCAGGGTAAAACTGTCGCGTATCTTCCTCAAGTTCCCATGTGGCTTCTTTCTCACCACTGAATCATGACATATCTTATTGTCCTCCCTCTTAATTATTTTTCATGGACATCAAGTATTTAGATTTGTTGTTCTTGATATGACAAGTCTTCCTCAAACTGAAACTGCTCTACATGTAGCACATGAGAAGTATCTGCTATATATTTCCTCAATTGTGAGATATGAAATACATTATGGACTCTAGACAATGAAAACAATAAAGCCAACTGATAGCAACTCCACTAAGGGATTCTAAAATCTCGAATGGCCCAATAAGATGAGGACTTAGTTTTTCCTTCACTCCAAACCTCATAACTCCATGGGTATATGAGAACTTTAGAAAAACGTGCTCTCCAACTGCAAATTGAAGATTTCGATGCCTTCCATTGGCATATTTCTTCTGTTTATCCTGGACAGCTTCAAGACGCTTCTTTATCAGTCTAACTTTCTCTGTCGCCTACTTTATCATTTCAAGTACTAGCAGCTTTCGCTCGCCAACCTTTTCCCAATACAGTAGCGTATGGCACTTCTTGCTATATAATGCCTCAAATGGAGTATTGCTAATACTTGCTCGATAGCGATTGTTATAGGCAAACTCCACTCATGTGAAACGATGATCTCACAAACTTCACATGTCTAAAACATAAGCTTGTAACATATCCTTTGATACTTAGATCATACTTTTAGATTGATCATCTATTTGAGGATGTTATGCAATGCTCAGGTGCAATTTTGTTCCCATTCCTTCTGCATACTTTGCCATAACTCTAAGATGAACTGATGATTTCTGTCTGATATAATTGAGACAGGTACACCATGAAGCCTAACAACCTCCCGAATATATAATTCGACCATCTAATTTGCATTGGAGATCACCTGGTATGGCAAAAAATGAGATATCTTTGTAAGTCGATCCACAATAACCCAGATTGCATCACAATGTGCTTAAGTTTGAGGTAAGGCAGTTACAAAATCCATTGTGATACGATCCCACTTCCATTCTAGAATCTTAAGTGGTTGTAATAAACTTGTTAGTCTCTGATGATCAGCTTTAACTTGCTGACACATTAGACACTGAGACATAAACTAAGCAATTTCTCTCTTTATATTGTTCTACCAAAAGCTTTCTCTAAAGTCTCTATATATCTTAGTACTACTTGGAAGTATGAAAAACTTCGATTGATGTGAGCTCCAAGCCATGCGTAGGATAATTTTGCTCATATTCAATTGACATGAAGCATATGATATCACCCTACCATGCTGCATAAGAACACACCTAGGTTCTTTCCTAGAGACATCACTATACACCACAAAATTACCATCATTATCCGGTAAGGCCAACACCAGAGCTATGGTTAATTGGTTCTTCAACTTTTAGAAATTCCTCTCACATTCATCTGTCTATACAAACTTTATATTTTTGTGTGTTACTCGCGTCAGGGGCACCACAATAATGGAGAAATTTTTTCATGAACTGTCTATAGTAACCCGCCATCCCCAAAAAACTATGAACCTCAATTATAGCAATAGGCCTCTCCTAGTTTACCACTACCTCAATCTTCTGTAGGTCTATAGCAACCCCTTTAGTACTAATCACGTTTCCAAGGAAAGAGATAATATTTAGCCAAAATTTATACTTTTTTAGCTTAGTATACAACTTTTCCTTTCTTATAACATGAAGAATATCTCTCAATTGCTCTGCATGATCCTCTCTACTCTTGGAAAATACCAAGATATCATCCATGAATATGACCACGCATTTGTCTAAGAACTAACAAAATATTCAGTTTATTAAATCCATAAAAGCTGGTAGAGTATTAGTCAGCTTGAAAGACATCACTAGGAATTTATAATGACCATACTGAGTGTGAAAAATAGTTTTTGGTATGTCTCCTGCCTTGACTTTCAACTGATGATAACCGAATCAAAGATCAATTTTTGAAAAGATAATCGATCCTTGAAATTGGTTGAATAAATAATCGATGTGTGATTTTTTGATAGTCACCTTATTCAGTTCTCTATAGTCCATAGATATAATCTAAGACTACCATTTTTCTTTCTGATAAAAAGAACTGGTGCTCCCCAAGATGATACATTAGGGCGGATAAACACTAGGTTAAGCAATTCTTGCAATTACTCTTTTAGTTTCCTCAACTCCAATGGAGCCATGCGATATTGTGCTTTGGAGATTGGACTTATCTTAGGAACTAAGTTAATAGTAAATTTAATCTCCCTATTAAAAGGTAATCCCAGCAACTCATTGTAAAAGTTATACAAATCAAGTAAAATAGCATCAAGAAGGCTGTGGAGACTTGACAAAGCACTTTTTGCAGTCGAGTGCCTTTGCGCTTGTGTAAATGTCGATGATTTTACTTATAACTTGGCCTATTTCTATGTGCTTTTGTTGAATCAGTATATGATTTACTCATGTTTTCTAATATTTACTCTCAGGGATGGGGTTTACTTGCCTGATCGGAAAAGGTATTCATTGGTGGATTCGAAGTACTACTTGGCCTTTGGTTGGCGCTCCTCTCGATTAGGCGTATGGTGGAACTGAAAAATCTTCCTGGTCGGGCATATAGTTGAACTAGGAACTTATTCTGGTTGGGTGTATAGCAAGACCAGAAACTCCTTCTGGTCAGGCATGTAGTGAGGCCGAAAACTCCTAGTCGGACGTATAGCGAGACCAAGAACTCCTTCCGGTCAGGTATGTAGTGGGACTGGAAGCTCCTCTTGGTCGGGCGTATAACAGAACTAGGAACTCCTTCCAATCGTGCATGTAGTGGGACCGAAAACTCCTCCTAGTTAGGCATATAGTGGAACTAGGAACTCCTTTCGGTCGGGCATGTACGGGACTGAAAACTCCTCCTGGCCAGGTGTATAGCGGGACCAAGAATTTCTTCTGGTCAGGCATATAGCCAGACTGGGAACTCCTTTTGGTCGGGCATATAGTGAGACTGAAAACTTGTAGTCAAGCGTATAGCGGGACTAAGAACTCATTCTAGTTGGGCATGTAGCGAGATCGAAAACTCCTTCTGTTAGGGCATATAACGGAACCCCTTCTGGTCGGGCATATAGTGAAACCAAAAACTCCTCCTGGTCGGGCGTATAGTGGGACCAGAAACTCCTTCCAGTTGGGGCATATAACAGGACCGGAAACTCCTCCTGATTGGGCGTATAGCAAGACCAGGAACTCCTTCCAGTCGGGCATGTAACAAGATCAGAATATCCTTCTAGTTAGGCATATAGTGGGAATAAGAACTTTTCCTGGTTGGGCATATAGTGGGACCAAAAATTTCTTCTAGTTGGGCATATAGCGGAACTAGAAAGTTCTCTTGACTGGGCGTATAGCTGGACCAAGAACTCCTTCTGGTCGGGTATGTACCGGGACTGGAAACTCCTCTTGGCTGAGCATATAGCGGAACCAAGAACTCAGCCGAGTAAGAGAATTATAAAAGGTTTTTATTAATTTGCTGAACTGATTATACATAGAAAATCATAAATTTGAAAGAAAATTTTATTGATAATAGACCCTCAAATGTTCTGTGTTCCAAGTTCTCGGGACGCTCCTACCGTTTAGCCTTTGTAGTCGATAAGCTCCATTATCTAGGGCTTTGACTGTCCTATATGGTCCTTCCTAGGTACGAGTAAGTTTCCCTTTCATGTGGGTAGGGTTGCTTATAGATGTCTTCCTCAACACCAGATCTCGTTCTTTGAAGCTCCTTGCTTTGACCTTCCGATCATAATATTACTTGACCTAGGCCTGTTGTTGAGCCATCTTGGCTTGGGAATTGATTATTGTTTTCTCTAGCAAATCCAAGTTAGTTTCTAGAGCCTTTGCGTTGACCTCTACGTTGAAATTAAAGGTTCGGGTGGAAGGGATTTTTAGTTTTATGGGGATCATAGCCTTAGATTTGTAAGTAAGCATGAAGGGTAGCTCGTCTGTTGACCTTTTTGGTGTTGTCCTCAATGCCCACAGTACTTTTAGGAGTTCCTAGTACGAACTATCTTCGAAGCCTTTTATCTTTTTCCTTAGGCCAGTATTTTTGTTAGTGGCTTTCGTCAGGCTGTTTGTCTATGGATGTGCTGCCGAGGAAAACTTTTATTGGATCCCATGTGAGGTGTAAAACTTTCTGAATGGCTTGCTCAAATTGAGTTTTGTTGTCCATGATGATGACCCCTAGGACTCCAAACCTCCACATTATGCTTTGCATTTGGGAAGCTCTTCGCTTGTTCTATTGATATTAATCTAGTTGCTCTTGCTTCAGCCATTTTGTGAAATAATTTATGACTATGAATATGTATTTCTTCCTTCCGACTACTAGGGGAAAGGGTTCCAAGATATCCATTCTCTATTGGTGGAAGGGTCATGAGTTGCTAATTGTTAAAAGTTGAGTTGCTGGTAGTTGGGGGATCAAGGCGTGTTTCTGCCACTTGTCACATTTTTTGACATATTTTTTGGAATCTGCAGCCATTATGGGCCAAAAGTACCCTTGCCTCATTGCTTTAAAAGCCAAGGTTTTTGCCCTTATGTGGTTCGAGCATTCCCCCTTATGTATATATTTGAGGATCTCTTTTCCTTCCCTCTTGGTTACGCATTATCGATACTGGTGTGAATGTCCTCTCGGGTGGAACTTGTTATCTAGATAAAGAAACTTTGCAGTAAAGTGTGCCATTTTTTTAGCCTCTACTAGATTCGTTGGTTTTTCTCATCTCTTTAGGTATGCATGGATGGGATCCATCCAAGAGGGTTCCATATCTTCTATCATTGTTTGCTTGATCTTGGGAACACTAGGAGCAAAGAGGTGTTCTAGTAAAACTGTTTTTCATGGGAGAAAAGATGGCACTATGGACAGTTTCGACAGTCTATCTGCTTGCTCATTTTCTTCTCTTAGTATCTGTACAATCTCAGTTTTATAGATCTATCCTAGCATGGTTTTAGCGGTCGATAAATATTGCATCATAAGTAACTCCTTGGCCTCATATTCTCCTGTCAGCTGTTTCATTACCAACTAGGAATTGTTGTAGATGACTTCGTTGTTGATTTTAAGTTTTTGAGGCCTGCTAGCAAAGCTTCGTATTTGGCTCCATTGTTAGTCGCTGGGAAACGGAACTGTAACATGTACTCAATCATTGTGTCCTTTAGGGATTTAAAGAATGAGTCCTACTCAGATGCTATCCTTGCTTGATGATTCGTCCACATGCAAGCTCTAATGAGGGGAGTTATCTAATAACGAATTCGTGTCCACTATAGGAGGTCCACACAGTCCTCCTGCTTGTGTTGCTGTTAGCGCTTGGGATGAGTTTGCTTCATGAGCGAAAACCATCAGCCTTGTGATTGTTGGGAAGGCTTCATTTTGATTGTTTTATCTGCTTTGCTTATGCATTTGACTAGGAAGTCAGCTAGGATTTGGCCTTTAATGATTGTCCTTAGTACAAACTTGATGCATAACTCATTGAGTTATACAGACCACTTGACGAAGTACCCTGATAATTCCATCTTTTGCAAGACTTGTCTGAGTGGCTGGTCTATGTAGACTCAGATCGGATGGCCTTGAAAGTACAGTTTGAATCTTCTTGCAATGATTACTAGAGCATAGGCTATTTTTTTAATAGCAGCATACCTTATTTTCACATCCATTAAGATTTCACTAACATAGTATATCGGTCTCTGGGTACCTTACTCTCTGAATAATGCTGTTGCAATGGTTTCGAGTTCGGCAGCTAGGTAGAGGTACAAGATTTTCCCTTTCTCTAGTGCGCTGAGTAAAAGGATAATGGCCAAATATGCTTTGAAAGTGTCTGTGAAAGTAAGCAATTTGTGACCAGTGGTAGACTCCACTAGTTGGTCAATGTTGGGGAGAGGGTAGCAATCTTTCAAGCATGCTTTGTTTAGTAGGGGAAGTCCACACACATGTGTCATTTTTTGTTCGCTTTATTTACCATGACTACGTTGGCTAGCTATTTAGGATATTGCACTGGTGTGATGAATCTGGCTTTCAGCAACTTATCCATTTCTATTGCAATGGCTTCTTTCTTCTCTTGTGAGAATAGTCTCTTCTTATGTCTAATTGGTTTGTGGGTATCATTTACAGCTAACTTGTGTGAGATGATCGACGAATCCAATCCGGGTATGTCAGAGGGTTCCCAAGTGAACACGTTGGCATTTTTTCTAGGTAGGCTTACCAACTCTTGACAGAGTGGGGTGTCTCATGTGGAGCTGATTTGGACGGTTCTTTCGATGGATCTAGGAACCACCTCCAATGGTTCTATCAGCTCACTTCTGGTGATTTGTTGCTCATTCCTAGTATCCATGATATCGATCTGCATGTTCCTTGATACTTTCTGCTTTATTGACATTTTATAACATTCTTGGGCAATTTTTTGGTCTCCCTTGGCTATATCTATTTCACCAGATGCAAGAAATTTAACAACCAGATGGTATATGGATACTACTGTTTTTATTTTGTTGAGGCCCGGACATCCTAGAATGACGCTATATGTTGATGGTACATTTACTACCATGAAATTTAGGGGTATGGTAGTCCTTTTGGGGCCGTCTTCTATCATGTAGGGGAGATTGATAATGCCTTCTGAGAATACTCCATCTCTAGTGAAGCCTGTTAATCACTCCTTCACTGCTCGATACCCTTTTTTGCCAATCTACATCTTTTCAAAACAATGGTAGAATAGGATGTTTGCAAATGAACTACTATGATGACCACAATGTCATCTTGTCCTTCGACTTTACTCGCTATGTCTTCCTTGGAAAAGGATAATTGGGAAGTCTTCTTCCTCCCTCTTATGTTTGGAGCTTTGTTCGACCAAGTTTACTTGTTTTGGGAGCGCTTGTGGTCTAACTGCAGGACCACTTGTGTGATGTTAATGATTCCCGCTGTAAGTTGATTGACTTTTGTTGCAATGTCTTTGTCATCTCTTCTCGCTATTGCTTCATTTTGGGACTGACCCTCTACCCTGCCTGTTGCTCTCTGAGGGTTGCCTGCTAGACAGTGCAGTAATCTTTCACCTTTTATAAACTTCTCAATTTCTTCTTTCAAGATGCATCATCCTTCTATATCGTGGTCGATATCTTTATGATACAGGCAATATTTATTAGAGTCAAGGCAATGTCTGCTCCTGATGGTAGGTGGGTTGTGGATTTGATAGGACTTTTGGATTTTGTAGAGCACATGATTGCAGGGCGATTAAGGAGAGTCATAGGTGCCTTTGATGACTTGCCCCTCATAGACTCATAATCCTACTATCCTGACGCCCGGTGTGTGTGTGTGTGTGTGTGTGTGGAATGGTTGTCCCAACATCTTAGAAGAGAGCGGTCGACTCAACATCTTAGGGAAGAGTGGTCGTCCCATCGCTTTGGGGGAAAACGTCTTCGTCTCCTCTTGGTGCTTTCATCCGCTTCAATGTATCGGTTTATGGCCTACAGAAGTTCTGAGTAGTCTTTGGTGGCCCACAGACATAACTGGTACCTCATGTTGGTATCTGAGATACCATCCTATAGCACTACCATCGCCACATTATGGTCCAATCTATCTATATTAAGAGTGTGGTGGTTGAAACTATTCACATACTCGTGAAAGGTCTCATTTTCTCTCTATTTTACCAACAGTAATGACCTTAATGTCCTCCTCTACCTTCGCTAACCAATGAAGCACTTCCGAAATTGCTCTTCTAGATCATTAAAAGAGTGGATAGATTCTAGGGCCAACATCTGGTACCACAATAGTGCTGCTCCCTTGAGTGTCGAGGGGAAGGTGCAACACTTTATGGCATCCAAGACCCCTACTAGAGTCATTTATCAATCATACCTAGCGAGGTAATTGTTTGGATCTGTGGTACCATCATAAGCTTCCAAAGATGACATCTTGAATCTCTTCGGAACCTGCTCCTCGAAGATCTCTTGAATGAAAGGGGAATGCTTCATATGTTGCTTCTCCGCATGCATCTGGGTATTCCTCCTTTAATATCTCATAGTGTGGTCTTCAAGAAGTTTCCTTTCTTGGGTGTAGATTTCTTATCTTTGGGCTAGCTCCAAGACAATGTTGGCTACCCTGACTAGATGGTCACCTGTGTCTTACTCTATCAGCCCTCCCAGAGCATGAAAGATCCTAGGGGTCATCGGTAGCGATCTAGGGAAGCTCACATGTTGTGGTCTAGGGATCGGAGTGATAGGTGCTGGACCTATTCCCGCGTGGTATCTAGATCGGTTCTCGAACGGATCTGTTTGATGGCGGGATGGTTAAGGAGGAATTTTGCCTATAAGGTTGCCTTGTTGCTGCATAAATTATTGCATCATCTGCTGCTTCATACCCTGTATCATCTACTGGCATTGCTTGTTGACTTGCAGGGCCAAGTTGGCCTAACAAGTCCCCAGGCAATATTGTATCGCCATTTTGATTAGACGTGGAAGGAATGTTGTTGATTGCAGTAGGGAGTGAGAGAGCATTTGTGTTGCCTTGAATATCGTTTGACATCCTCGGACTTATCTGAAAATGCTTCCCATAGACGATGCTAATGTTTGGGTTGTCCTCAAATGAAATGCCGATGTAACTATCGAGAAAATCCTGCCTTGAATCCTACAAGACTAGAACAAAGATTAGAGGATGTCGAGGGTGTTCTCGGCATGAACACTCCAACGCTCAAGTCAGTAAATGAGACTGTTTTAGGGATAATGGATAGTAGCAAAAGTTTATGTTTTCAAGGTACATACCTAGGTGTATTTATAGTTAACATGAGTCTGTAGCCAATATGTGTATATAGGCTATACACAAGTGGGATGTGGATTCTCGTATATAGAAGGATTTCATAAGGATACGCATCCTAAGTCTTGATCTCATGAGACTGTGTAGTAGCTGAAAAAGACATCCCATAACAGTAGAGATCTGACATGGCGTAGTGCCAGTTGGATAATTAAGTATCTATGTTAAAGTTCTCTAACAGTATATATATATATATATATCAAAATAACAGGTATGAAAGAGAATACTTGTCGAGTCAAGGAGAAATAGATGAACAAATGTTTTTACTTCAAAGGACAATATTGGAGGAAAATATTTATTCAACGCCATTAAATTTATTAATATCCAACCAACTGGAGAAAAATATAGCATAAATTTTAGGAATTATACATAGGTTTTGGATGAATTTATTTTATAGAAATATTGGCGTAACAATAACTAACAAACTAATGCTATTTTTGGTTTTTATAAATGTAGTAAAAAATAAAAATATAAAATAATAGATATTGAAGAGAATAGTTGTCAAGCTAAGTAGATAGGAAAGTTCTCTTTGGTCAGCCTTAACAACCTATAGAAAGGTTATGGTCATAGTACAAACTAGGTATGGTCACCTCGTATTTGCATGTTTAAACCTTTTGGCAAAACACAAAAATTACAAAAGTAATAATAGACTAAATATATTGACATACAACATGTATAGCATAATTAAATTCTATTAAGAAAAATACAACTTGTATAAATATTGATATTGTAAATTATTCTCACATTATTATTCAAGCATTTACTGAAGCATAAATTAATAAAAAAAACTCCTATAATTAATAAATATATTATTCTAGGGCCTAAATATGCATGATTAAAGAAATGTGTCTAATTTTGTTATATAAGATGTCATGAAGTACATAT
>JAYJMB010004096.1:0-13333 GCA_036873735.1 Pouteria campechiana | reverse complement strand
TATATATATATATATAAAGTAGGTGGACCACATTGCAAGAATTTCGGTTAATATGCTAACCGTAGGTTCTAGCCGAGGATATTCTACTATATACTTTTTAATTAAACCTAACGGGTAGTTAGAAACCATCATGCAAAACTATCATTAATTTGTGCTGTAACTATCAGTAGTTGGGTTTGTAATCACCAATTTTTCATTAAGTTCAAGTCACTCATTGATATTTTCATCCAATAACATGATTTTACTTAACTATATGGATTATTCTTAAATATTGATAGAATTTTCGCTAGACAAGCTCTCTCATTAGCAATCGAAAGCAGCAATGCAAACCTCCACAAGCATATATTTAAGATCCCCTTCACCAAGCCCCATCTGCCAAAAATACATCCTCACCGGACCTACTTCACATGATGATGAGTGAAGCACAGGTGCTACGCTGACACGATGTTATTTGTATAATATCTTTCTTACTTTATTTAAATAATTTAAGAAAAATAATTATATTTCATCACTTATTTAAGTTAAAATGCAGATAGGGTATAATTTATTTCTCATTCTATTAAATATATCTTATAATATCAATGTAAGATTATTTTACCACTTAGGTTTAGGGTGTAAACAATAAATACTTAAAAATTTTATTATTGTCAATTAGTGGTTAAAGTTGGAAACAAAAATATAATGTTACAATTTTGTTATTTGATGTTGCTCAATTGAATATTGGAAATTTTATTAATAAAAAATAAATAATACTTTATATATTTTATATAATTTTGAGTTATTTCGTTTTGTCTCCCCAACTTTTTACTTTTGCATATTTTCTCCTTTAAGTTTTGAAATTGCAAAATAATCCCTAAATATAAGAATATTTTGCAAAAAGACCCCTTTTACCTTTCTAGTTAAAAAATTACTATCCTACCTTTTATATGTAATATACTTTCAGGGTATGTTTGTTAGTAGAGCAAAAATGGGTGAAAAACTTTTAATTTCTTTCATTCATTTTTATACAATATTTGATATGATTTAATATTGTTAACTGCCTATCAATCCTATTTCTTCATTATTATATTAGTTTCGATTATTATTTCATAGGTTTTTATACAAAAAGCTATGTATTTTATTTTTATTTATTACTCTCTATCACATTACATCACTCTCCCTTATTTATCTCTCGCTCCTTCACATTTCTATTTTTCTTTTAATCTTTTCTCCATTCCTAAATGCACCCTTAGAGTAAAAACACTCAAAATAAGATTAATAAAATTAACATAACCTACCAAATCAGGTTAAGCAGATCAAGTTAAGCATGATTTAAGAACACCTTTTAATAACCCTAATCATATTAAGGTGACCCATTAAGCTCAATCAATATTTGACTATTTAAAGATACTCATAAAGTAGAATCTTTAATTTAGACCCATCTTCGTTATTTAACTCACTGTCTATTAAAATTAAATAGAGTACAATTTATGCAACTTTGACCAAGTCTAGATATGTCAGAATATCTAATCAAAGTTTATCATTTAAGGGTGGAAGTTTGACTTGATTAACTAAGAGAGTAATATACAAAATATTTTTATAAGTAGGAGCAAATATACAAATTTGATAGTTATTGAATAAAAACTAAAAACTCAAAAAACCTAAAGGGGCTAAATGCAAAAAACTGTATAATTCAAGTACTTAGAAGTTTAACGTAGGTCCGAGGTCCTCATCATCAAGCTGTCACGGGTAGCCACTGTCAGTGGTCCTTTTAAGCGACGCCCTTTGTGTCAGGATGTCACATGGCCGTCGCCACCGGCCAGCTGGAGTCATGGAGTATCGGCAGGGACGACATCCCTAGCTATTTTTAATATGATTTTGATGTGTTCCTCCTCTAAATATTATTATTATTATTTATTACAAAAGTTTATTTATTATACTTATAAAAGAGTACATTAAAACAGATAAAATAATATATGAATAATATATAATGGCATGTTGAAAAAAGTAAATAGATAATTGAAATGATATGTGTAAATGATTAAAAAAGTAATATATATATATAAGTAAATTATTCAAAGAGCCGGACTTACAAGTTAAAAAAAATGGATAATAACTGAGAATATAAAGTTGCAGAGGTGAAGTTAAAAAGGGCACATATAAATTTCCCTAAATATAATAAAAAAAATTATACACACTCCAGTCAATCAAGCAGCCCTTGTATTGGCTTCTTACCATTTCAAGCTTGTCATCTTATCCTCTTCTTCTGTTTCTTGTACCTCAGCCAAAGGTTTCAATTCCAGTCCCATCAGTCTCCCTGCGTGAGATGGAGGAAAGAATGGATTTCGACCATCTAACCTTGGCTTCGGCCTCCGTCGACGTAAGTTCAAGATTCAAGTGCCATGTGGTGGCAATTCCATACCCTGGCCGGGGCCACGTCAATTCCATGGTGAACACATGCAGGTGCTTAGCTGCTTATGAACCAGAAGGCCTGCTCATAACCTTGGTAGCAACTGAAGAGTGGCTGGCTATCCTGGCCTTGGAGCCTCCTTTGCCCTCCAACATCCAACTTCGGTCCATTCCCAACGTGCTTCCTTCCGAGACGACCCGCAGCAACGACTTCCCTGGCTTCTTCCAAGCCGTCCTCACGAAGATGGAGGTTCCCGTTGCGCGGCGCTTGGACGAGCTCGCGAAACCAGTTGGATTCATTGTGGCTGACACGATGCTGTCGTGGGTCGTGCAGCTTGGGATGCAAAGAAGCATTCCCGTTGTGTCGCTTTGGCCAATGTCCTCGGCCCTGCTGCTCTCCATCTTTGATCGTTGGGATCTTCCCCCCACAGGTGATGATCATCATTATCCGATAGATGTAAAAGGTATGTTTCCTAAAACTCATCTATCTATCCCATCATTTAAATCAATTGCCGTTAATTTATTAATGGTACCTCAATTTTATGGATTCTTTTCAACGGAAGTCTAACAGAATAACAGTGATGAGATCTTGCGCTCCAACTTGGGCTCAATACAACTCAAATGATCTGCTTCTGAGATTAGTCCTTGGTTGGCCAACCCATCCATCTTGAATGTATCTCTGCCAAACGGGGATTGGATTTCTTGTATGAGCCAAACGGGGATTGGATTTCATCATTAGTTTCCCAATGGACCAACCTAACCTCTTGTCTTGGGCTCTAGCCTTCTGGCTTGACAAGAATCAAAATGCCTTAAAGGGTGCGTCGGGGAAGGAAGGAAAGAAGTGGAAAAAACCTATGGAAAAGTGAAGGAAAAGTAAATGAAATGATTAATGTAACAGGGATAATGATTAGAAATAAAATAAATAAGTTTTGGTATAAAAAATTAAAAATAATAGTTGTAAATATAGATAATAATAAAAAAAGTAAAATAACTCGATAATTAAGATGTCGGAAAGGGACCAACTTTTTTTTTCCTCGTTATTAAACCCACATAAATAAGGGCATATTTTGAGACAAAGTGAAAAAAGAAGCACCACGAAAAAGTTTGGAGGCGATGCGACTGATAGCTAATGTCTTCTGTTTGTTTTGTTTGCTGCGAGGCAGACTATTGGTTGCTAAGAAGAGCTCTAGAAAAAGTAGAAGCACTCTCTGGGGTGCCAAAGGCAGATTGCCTTCTCATTGCTTCCTTCCAAGAGCTTGAGCTCCATGCCACAAATTCCCTCAAGGACCGCCTCAAGCTCCCTGTCTACACAGTGGGCCCATCCATCCCTTACATCGCATTTCATGATAGGTCGTCGACCGAGCCAATTGGCCCCTGCAACCTCGACTACTTGAAATGGCTGGATTCCAAACCAAAAGACTCGGCACTCTACGTATCCCTTGGTAGCCATTGGGCAGTTTCAGGGGCTCAAATGAATGAGATTGCAGCAGGTCTACGAGAGAGTGGGGCTTACTTCCTGTTGTCCGCCCGTGCTAATAGCCTGCACTTGCAACAAGTTTGTGGTGACAGGGGCCTAGTGGTGCCATGGTGTGACCAACTGAGAGTTTTATGCCACCCTTCGACTGGGGCCTTCTTCACGCATTGCGGGTGGAATTCGACGATGGAAAGCGTATTTGCTGGCGTGATCATGCTGACATTTCCATTAGCTGCGGACCAACCCACTAACGCGAAATTAATAGTGGAAGATTGGAAAGTTGGTGTCAGGGTAAGGAGAGAAGGGAGCGAGGAAGTGGTTAAAAGTGTGGAAATTTCTGGCGCTATAAAAAGGGTGATGGATTTGGAAGGAAATGAAGGCAAAGAAATGAGAAGCAGGGCTAAAAACCTTGAGGAAGCTTGCGAAAGAGCAGTAGAGCTTGGCGGGTCGTCTAACAGCAACATAAAAGCTTTTGTGAAACATGTTCTGTGCGGCCGTGATATTGATGGTAGGATGCTTCAGAATTCCGAAGTTTCGCAACATTGATATGGCATGTATGCGTTGAAATTAGATGAAGATATTTTTAGATTTTAATGGGGGTATAATCAATGATATTAGCGATTCTTAATTCCTCTTGTTTCAATTAAAAGAAACGAAGAAAGGATGAAATGGAATTTGCCATTATTACAACAGATTTCTTTCAAAATTCACACCAACATTCTATCATTATATTCCCCATAATTGCGACAGATTTCTTTCAAATAATTATTTATATATACACGCGAACCGACCCATCAATAAGCATTTCAAATAATGTATGCATGTGACCCGACCCATGAATAATCATTTCAAGTCCCCACAATAAATCAACAGCTTGAAGAAGGTTCTTCAATTGTAAAGCTATGTCCTGCAGGACTTTTGTGAGCTTTCCCATTAATGGTCAGATTTGCAGAAGAGACAAGGTTACCTCTTTCAGGTGTAAGCCGCTTCCTACGTCAGCCAAAAGATGAGCGAGCAGCCATCCAAACAACTATAGCCAAAAGGTCTTTTCATAATAATATCATTTATATTTTGAATCAATCCATAAGCTATATTTAAAATAGATTTACATTTAATAAATTATAATAATATAATATTGACATCAGTAGTATCAATTTAAAATAGATATTTTTGTATTTTTATACTTATATCTCATATAAAATATTCAATTTCCTTGATTTTTAAATCATTTTGAATAGAAAAAAATGAACAGCTTAGATATTACAAATAGAATACACGGGTCCATTTTCTCATTCACCTCCTATTAGGCAGAACGCATCCTGTCTCTACGCAAAAGCCTTTTGAGATAAAGGGCTATTTTATAATTTAGACATAAGAGTCAGACATTTGTGGGTTTCCTCGAAACTGCTGAGGCCAATGAACGTGGTTTTCGGATTGCGCCATTAGGTTTAGCCCTTGCGGTGAAATTTCAACCATATGAGAAAAGTGTTTTTATTAACATAGCTTTTACAAAAAGTATTATTAGTGAAAAGTTATATAGTATTTGACTCTATCATTTTAAAAGTACTTTCAATCTTACAAATGTGTTTGACTATACAGTGCTAAAAGTGTTTTTGAATGTGTAAATTACCAAAATAAATATATAAAGAAAAGTATTGTAAATAAGAAACTCTTTAGTATTAGATCTCATCATTTAAAAATTGCTTTCAATATTCTTGGTGTATTTAGCAAAAAATGCAAGAAGTTTTTTTGGTATGTAAAATTATCAAAAAGGATATTAATTCTCCATCTAATTTCTTTGATAGTAAAAATATATATTACATATTTTCAATACCATATATAGTAGTATATTTTATATAAAATATATACCAATGTATAGATATCGTATACATATTTTATAAAATATATTATTTTTATTATATGTAATACAATATATATCATTTACAAAAATATAATATTATATATGCTTTGTATAGTATATATATTACTTATAATATTTTATTGTATATAGTTTTATAATATTTATTTTATTTATATTTATCCATAATACATTACATATTTAAAATACATGTTTTCTATATTATATATAATAATAATATCATATATAATACTTGAATTTACAATATATTATATGATTTAAATATTTATTATATTATGTATTGTTCTAAAACATATATTTTATGTATTATATAATATAATATATATCATATATAAAAAATTTATATTCATTTATATATTTTTATAATACTTATTATATATTTTATATGTCATATATTATTATATAAATATACTTGAAGATGTTTAGTTCGAGAGATGCAAAAATATAATGGAAAGAACAAGTTGTTTTATCTTTAATTATGTAAACGTAGAAGCTCTTCAAAAAAACTCTAAAACTTAGTTTCGTAGAAAATGCAATATTTTAGCCTTAGCAGTGGGCTAAAATGGTCTCCGAGAGTTAGCCAAATACTTGAAAAATCAAAAGGAAGCACTTTCTAACGGTAGAAAGCGCGCTTTTAGGCCTCAAAACACCTGCCAAACATGCCCTCAATTGTACGCAGGACTGTGGCTTGTATGCAATGCATCGTTGACATCTGTAGTATGATTTTATCGTTAAAATTGGTCGTAGTACGATTTTATCGTTAAAATCGGTCAAGTCAACCTCGACGGTTGTTATTAGATGGCTTAAGATTTCTGATTATTTATTCTAAACCGTCAATTCCAAAGAACAAAAAAGTGGGAAAAGAATATGTCAGTTGAATGGTCTCGACTGCCTGTTAGAACAGATTGATGGACTGACTAAGCACCGAGAGGCACGGTCAAGGCCAATTCTGGGGAGTGCTTTACTTTCTACGCGTGTGTGATAGCACGATGAATGAATTTCAATTCCTTTTAGGTTATTTTGCTTTAATCTAATTGGACCCATCATGTGAAATTCATTTTTATCATGATATTTAATATTATTTATTTAACTGAAATATTAAAAATTATTTGAATTGAAATTTGTGTATTCTAAGCCTTTTAAAGATACATTAAAACATATATAAAATTTAAAATTCATTTAGATTCATTCGCTTAAGCAAGGAAATATTATAAAATCCTATACAATGGTTCTTTTACATAAAATAATATTTTATAAGATTTAGATGCTTAATTAAAATTATATAGGTTGTTTTATAAATCAAACAAATTTAATAAGTTAATGTTTATTTCCAAATATCTTAATTTTATTACCACAAAGAAATAAGAATAAGATTAATCTTTAGGTTGAATTTTATATAATTATTAAAGTGGGCACAAACAAAGTGACACCATAAAAGCATTTTTTAACATACATACATGTATTTGCTCTCTGAATGTTAACAAAGGACTATAGAATTGAATGGTGATTTCCTGTCCTATTCCTATAGGGATCAGGCTAAACAGGTCAAATCAAACGTTTAACTACCAATTTTCTTCATAAATGTTATGGCAATTTCCTCTTTGCTCTATCGACCCCCTTTTTTCAAGAAACAGCATTATTTCGCACACCATTTAAATACAAAATACTGAGAAAAACAAAGCAAGCGGAATGTTTGCTAGAAGCATTGAAGGGAGGAGTTCATGTCATCCTAACCAGCAGAAATTATTGGTTCGAGATGTTTATATCTAACACATTATTAACGAAATGCTTTAGGTGTCTACGAATCTCTCTCTCTCTCTCTCTCTCTCTCTCTCTCTCTCTCTCTCTCTCTCTCTCTCTCTCTCTCTCTCTCTCTCTCTACTTAGCCCATGCAACGGTTTCGATCTCTGATTGGGCACTCCTGTACAGCTCTAGCCTCTTTGAGATAGCAGCTCTTCTCTCCATGACTGCTGGATCTTCGTCCAGCAAAGATGCCAACGCCTTTTGCTGCAAGAGGAGTTTTCAAACGATTACAAATCATATATTGATAGCCATCTTATAATTGTGATTATTAGTTAAAAAGAAAATTACAGAATCAGGTCGAAGCTGTCAATATCTTGGTTGATAAGACCCCCAACTGAAGAGTGGAGTGGAGGAGTTTGTGCAATGAAAAGGAATACTCACGTCTTTCTTGCCCAACTCGGTGAAGAAATGGTCTAGTAGGGTGCGTTTAGCCTCCCGAACTTGACAGTAAACAATAGACTTGGGTATGGAGTTCCTCAGCGTTGCGCACACCATAGTAACATACTGCAGAACAGTTGATCCTGCTCATACAAAGGTGGAAAATGAATAAAGCATCCAGCTTCTGCAGTAGATTAGACCATAGCAAAATAACACTAATGGTGTTGGGTGCTTCTCAAGATTCTACGAAGCCAACTTTATTGCTTTGAGATAAAATTATGACACTTGCTAGTGGATGCATACTGAGACTAAAGCAGACATGAAAATCAAACACAAGCTAATCACAATTATGTGCATTTTGTTAAGCTATGTATGGTCAAGATTCATAATGCCGATAGAACAATGCACAAGTCAATGTGGGAGTTTGTCAAACAAAATAGGCATCATGTCATCGTGATCATTTTCTGCTAAGGTTACCTATTCGCCTCAGGTATGCATCGTTGTATCTGTCGAAAATTGAATGTGTTGGATTCCCCCCCTTTTCGATATCTTGTGGGAGCTTCCTGAAAAAATCAACAGTCAAATAACTGGATTCCATATCAACTAGTTTCAGAGTTGCTTTCTTGCTTTCTTCCCGCATTCTCTCTAGTGACTCAAAAGCTGCATTTCCAACCTCCACTCTCAAAGTGGGATATTGCTTTAGTTCCTGTATCCAACAGTATTAAACATCTGTATTATTTCCTGGTGACGAGAACCAAAGTGATCTATTGAAGTTGAATATGAAGTGCTTCCAAAGAGAAATAATGAGACTCAATTTTCTCAGACTTTACGAAGACTACCAATGGCTGCTGATGAGGTTTTGAAGAAAAACTGTCTTTCCACTAAGCATTTGCTTGCTGCTTTGTTATAGTTAATAAAGTGGAAATCTCATTTTCTTTGACTCCAAAAAGTATGGTGAAATGTTGCTTTTCGGGACACATTTTCTCTGTTTCTTATATTCCTGTGTGTACATGTTCTTTTGTAACATGGCATAACTGAATACAAATTCAGTATTAAAACGGAAAACATGATATGCCCACGGGAGGAGACATACTGAAGTCTCGCCGATGGCCTTGTGAACTAGCTCCTTCAGAATAGAATGGACCTGGAACCATGAAGAAACAGCAAGCAAACTATTTAATAAGAAGAAAAGAATAGCGGGTTATCTAAATAGCACCCAAACTTGGGATGAGAGAAACGTGAGCAGAAAATCTAGTTGTTTGAGTGTTGGAGAGCCAGAAGCTTCCAGTGCAAAGTTCAAACGTTTCCTGTGGGTCGAGAAACTTTTTTAAACAAAAGAACCAATGTCGTACCGCATCAACAGCTGATTCAGCAGGACCTCTAATTGTAACTAGAGAACATTCAATGAGGCGGCGGTATCCTTGTTCAGGGGCTATAAGATGAGGCTGGTAGCCATCAGCTTCAGTAATTAGCTTCCGTACATTTTCTATAGAAAGATGCTTATCGAATTGCAATCTTTTTAAAGCAGCTGGAAGTTGGTTGTCGAAGACATTGTAAACTTTCTCACCTCCAGGGCGTCTGCACAAGTGTTCATCTCAGAGAAATGAAAAGTGGAGAAGAAAATAAAAACAAGAACCCTCATAAAATTAAATTTCAAGTAAGTAAAAATCAGAGGAGATCGTTGAAGAAGGATACAGACGCTCCATCAAGGTGCTCTTTGTATATTTGATCAAAGACACGGCAAATCTCCATGATTGCATACAGTTTTCCCTGGACACAAAGGATAAACCATCAGAAAATCTTTTAAATGGTAAATAAATTTAAGATTTAATGTGAATAAGGATCTCCTTAGGTGGGAAGATCCTATTCTAGGATGTAGAAAAGGAAGGCAGAGAGAGAGAGTCCGAGAGAGAGAGACAGGGAGGGAGGGAGGGAGAGGGGTCAGCCAAAGTCAATGATTGTGTTTGAAATTCCTTTCTCATTTTACAGCCAAACCAACCCCCCCCCCCCCCCCCCTTATATAGCTGCCTTAACATTGATGCCAGCACTCGTGCCGTTGCCCTGCATATATCACTAACCCTATCGCCCATCAAAATCATATAAAAAAAGCCACATTCTTTGGAACAAGAGTTTTCATTAGCCGGTTCATTATTTTAGCATAATCCTCTCTGCAATAATTCAATGTGTTGCGTCCTGTTAGAATAAAAGACAAATCCAACAGCAGCAAGCTTTACTTTACTATTTCCCTCCAATTGAAAATTACTCAGAAGTGGAACTGTTTACAACCACTATGAAGTTTAATTACCCAACAAAACCAGTCAATATCATTGAAGGACTTACTCCAGCATCAGCTGCAATAGGCTTCCCAAGACGGCTCAGCTCCGTTTCTAGTTCAACTATACTTTTATTGATGAGAGACTGGATTCCTGGTATTCTTGATTTGATTACGATCTCCAAATGCTGAAAAAAGATCAGCAAGTTCAATCGCATTCAGGGTGCAATTTATAATAAAAATGAAAATATAATAGAGCATTTTTCACAGATAATCATTGTGCAAATCCATATTTGTGTGTGAGTAGGTGGTTCTACTATGACCTCGGCAGACATTGGACCAATGGGATCCACCTTTGACTGCACATGGCCCTAGCATCAATCCAATAAATTGTTTATAAAAACCATATCCATATTAAAGGTAGCAGTGGTGGTGGCAACCATTGTATGATTTTAGCTTTTGGCCATCATACCATAGATATTTTGGTTCACTTATAATCTTCATTACTCCAATAGCATTCACTGATCATGGCCAGGCTTACCTGTGGCCCCATGCTTGACTATGCACTGCAGCATCGCACAAACAATTCATGCAGGATCAAACAGAATGTTCATGGAAAAATGATCCATGTCATACCTTTGAAAGCATCTTTCCTAGATGCTCGGAACCCATCCTACTAGCAAGATGCTTGTACTCAGGGCTAGTTTGAAAGTACTCCCTCTCTTTTCTCCGAGCAGCAATCATGTCCACACTCTTGTTAATATCAGCTTGAGAACGGTTAACAACACCAATCCATGGAAACTTTAGGCGATATGATTTTCCTTCCAATATCTATAAGGCAGTTATTGACATCAAAATGTTTGCATTTCAAATGAAAAAGAGTCATGACGAGAAGTGTAGAACATATTTGAAGTACTGACTACAAACTGATGCCACATTGAAGTAATAAAAGCAAAGATATACTTCCCATTTCCTTAGATTCATCAGAGAAGAAAAAATAACATAGGGCAAAGGTAAGCAGTGGTGATGGCCCATGTTTGGAATCTAAGACGAAGGACGGCCTTCAAAAGATTGGAGAAAAAACATTTCTGGTAACAGAAAATTTAATGATTTATTTTAATTTAGTCTTTCACAATATCACTGGAAGACAGCAAGCAAACTTACATCTACCGCATCAGTACCCTTGTCCATAAGATCAATCTTTGTCAAGACCCCAAATGTCCTCTCTCCTGAAAGAAATGTAAGTTATGCTGGTGGAATGATTCAAAAAGGTGCAATGCCTTCTGCAGCTTCTCTCAGATATGCTGGCATACCTTTGGGATCTACTTCTCTGGATATCTTAATTGCATCAGAAGTAGCAAGATCTTGATTTGCAGGTGAAATTGCAAGGATTATACAATTGGGCTGCATTCCAGAAGTCAAAGCATCATTCCATCATCAGTTTTTTTCCTCCTGGGTTTTTTTTATTTTTTATATTGGAGGGGAGGAACCCAAGATTTGTCAAAGAAGTCACCTTTTCAATATAGGAGCGAACCATGTTCTCAATGTCTTGCACAGTGCTCTCAGATTGGCCATCTAGGAGAATTGCAGTTAATTAGTCAATTGTGCATAAAATAAATGTAGACGCAAAAAAGAACAGATTCAAAGATTGTGGACATAACTTACCAATAGCTACTTTTGTAAGTCCAGGAAGATCAATCATTGTTAAGTTTACAACTGTCAAGGTTCAACCGCATGGAGAAAAAAACAGCAATAATCAATATTTCCTTCATGCGAGTATGCAAAATCTTAAATAATTACTGACAGATGAACTAAAGCTTTGCTCATTAGAGACAGAAGCTTTAACTTAGTTGTGTACATCATTTTCATTCCTCCTTTCACCAAGGGCTAGTTGCCTAGTTCACGCCCCACCTTTATAAGGATGAATACTGTTACAGAAGAATGACAAAAAGGTTTTAAAAGAACTTTGAATTTATATCACTGGAAACTCACCATTTGGAGAATAAATACTGAGATGAATTGGAACAGGGGAGACTTGTTTGGTGCGCCCTGTCTCTCGATCAGTCTCATCTGAAATCTCTTGCCTCACAAGAGCTTCACGGATTTGAATTCAAGAAAAGAAGAGCAGAAATTAAATGAGGAAGCAAAGCAGCATGCGAATAATTCCTCTGACCGTAATATTAACATCCAATCGATTCTTGTGTGTGTGTGTGTGTGTGTGTGTGTGTGTGTGTGTGTGTGTGTGTGTGTGTGTGTGTGTGAGAGAGAGAGAGAGAGAGAGAGAGAGAGAGAGAGAGAGAGCATCACTACTATTCCGGGACGCATCGGAATCACCCTGTTTACAAAGGCAGAGAATTCCAGGGAAACTAAAACAATACCAAAGTCGGTGAACTTCTTCCTTGGGAGGTGAAGGAACTCAGCATACTCCCTGCCTTCATCCATCCTGTGAAGCTGCAAGACAAGTGGACGCCGAGTAACAATTCCTGCAAGTAATTTCATTCAGTTCCTCATCTTTCGTAAACTTTGGATTTTTTCTTTACAAAAAAAAAACGAATTACTTATATTTGCAATTACCCAGAACAGGAAATCAGCAAGAGGTCTCAAATTACCAGATCCTCGCGGCAAGAAGTCCTTCCCTACAATGCTCTCCAGCACCGAAGATTTCCCAGAACTCTGCGGAACATTGGTATACTCAATTAAGGTAATAAACATTACTTTGGATGAAGAAAGGATTGGAAGATCATGAAGTACTTTGACAAACTCTCAATTCTGTTATAGATTAATCAAATTAAACAAGGAAAATGGGAAGAAGAAACCTTCATAATGGAATAAGAATGGAAATGATCAAGATCTGATGCAAGGCTACTAAAGATATTCTCGCAGAAATTTGGTCTTAAAATTGAAACAAATGTCGGAATTAGTGTGGAAAATCAAGCCCATAAGAGGAAAAAATAGTGATGCGGAAGAGAAAGGCATGCAGTCTGAAATTCGCAAAAAAAAAATCTACAGGGCGCCATCCGCCATCCAAACAATGACTTGTTCAGGAAAACACAATCCAATTGAAAACAGACACTCACTTCGCAAATGTCGACAAAATTGCAGGACGAATGAAATTCTGTAACACAAGATATATATATAT
>JAYJMB010004095.1:0-13334 GCA_036873735.1 Pouteria campechiana | reverse complement strand
GCAAAGCTGTTGATAGCGGATGATCCTAAGGTAATTTTGGATCATGCTGGACTCAGGAAAGATGAGCAGGGATTGCTACCTCTGTTGGCTGAGGATGTCTCTTTGTTCCCTGCTAGTGCTGCCCGAACTAGAAGCTTCGTCAAGCTGTAAAATTTGCTTTGCCATTTCCAATTTACGCTACAACACATATATGCTTTAATTGGTAAATAAGAAGAGGACTCTCTTGCACTAGACACTCCCATAGATGCTAAGTTGGCCATTGCCAATTGGTGCATCAAAGAGGACATTTGTGTAGTAAGGGATGTAATCGGGTCCACCTCATAGCAACCAGCTACCTTCCTCATCATGTTCCTTTCATTTGGCCACTAGAATGTATTGGCCAATAATTGGTATGCACCACCTATAGTCTTGGCCATCAATGAGCCTCCAGATGTAACATCGACTATGATTCTCGTCTGGCCATTCAATCCATTATAGAATAATTGGATCTTAAGCCAGTCAGGGAATCCATGCTACAAACATCTTCTTAGCAAATCCTTGAACTTCTCCCAACACTAATAGAGTGGTTGGAAGTCTAACTATTGAAATTGGCCTATCTCACTTTTGAGTTGAGGTGTCTTGGCCGGAGGAAAGAACTTGGCTAGAAACTTCTCCACCATCTCGTCCATGTCGTTATGCTTCCTGGTTGCATACTGATAAGCTCATAATTCATCATATTTTTATACCTAAATTCACAAGTTTGGATCTTTTTTTGATATGACATTTGAGTAAATATTGCACATAACAAAGTTTGTTTCTATTTCAGATGTCAAAAGCTATAAAAAGAAGGTAAAAATTACAAAAGGCTTCACATTTAAGCAATTTTTGGGATTGTTGGAGGCAGATTTGGAAAATGTGTTCAACATGAAAGTTTTGGAATTCATTCTTAGATTTCTAATGCATTAAGAATCACATCATTATGATTTTTTATGAGAAAGTTATGGTTAAAATACTGTAGCTATCTCTAGAGCCTCAAATGTATTGAAAATTTGTCTGAGATAGAAGGTGTCGATTTGAGGCTAGATGACTCATAGAAGGAGGATGATTCATAGAAATAG
The DNA here is from genome assembly GCA_036873735.1 of Pouteria campechiana. Classification (NCBI taxonomy): domain Eukaryota; kingdom Viridiplantae; phylum Streptophyta; class Magnoliopsida; order Ericales; family Sapotaceae; genus Pouteria; species Pouteria campechiana. The sequence goes on along the minus strand of JAYJMB010004095.1, from coordinate 12,237 downwards.
ATCAACATAAAAATTGTATCCCTTGAAATTATGTATTGAAAATATCAAGAATTGTGTAATTTTAAGTGAATATGAGAAATTTATGATTAAAATACTAAAACTACTTCAAAACTACTTTGTCGAGAGACTAATTTGAGACAAAGTAGATTTGTCTAGGACAAAGTTTATAAAGCATAATTTTGTTTGAGACAAAGCAAAATTTTGTTCGAGACAATGCAACTTTATCTGAAATAAATATTTGAAAGCAAAAATTTCTCTTAGGACAAAGCTCGCACAAATGTAGAAAATAGTTTGGTATGAAATAGATGTGAGATACATGGAAATTTCAAATATAATGAACATTCTTTTAAATTCCCAACTGTGATTTCAAAAATCAATAATGTGTTTAAAGTATTTTTATGTAATGCCCCACCTTTCAGAGGCATTACTAAGGTAATAATAGGAGTACTCATGGCTAGAGTCTCCCCAGAACTTACCTTACACCTATGTATAAGAAATATAAACACCCACAATTGCCCAGAATTATAGTCACACTGTAAAGGTAGGTTGAGGAAGAAGGCATATATATCCCTGCTAAAGTAATGGCATGCAAGTTAATTACAACACATTAGTTACATATTATTTACAACATTGATATAATTCACCAAATACATTTAGAATACATTCCCAAAATATAACAAACATTTAAAAAGATTTCTAATCATCATGGCCTATCCCTCTCCTAAGCTTTAACCCTTCGTTGGACTTCGTCTTCTGGCCTGTCAGCTAAAAACATAATAAAATAGGGTGAGTCCGGGCAACTCAGTAAGCAAACATGAAATAAATCAATAATAACATAAATAAAATATAATTACATGATAATTTCATTTATACAATTGGAAATATTTTTATGAATCTACTACCAGTAATAACATAGATGTCTACTGATGTCTACTAAGATTCATCATATCCAATCTACTTTTCTCATGCTGGAATTATATTCATAGCTACCCCATCACATCTACATCTATGAATCAATTTGCCTACTACAACCCAATACCATGCTCAGGAAGCCATCAACCAAGTGGCCTTAGCCACAATTCAAGTAGACTCAACTTTCTTACAACTTCACTATGATGTAGTTCCTCCATACAATCTTGGTTACGAGTATAGTTTATAATGTCTTACCCTCACAGCAACCTAGGGATAGCAAGTTCTCCATACACACTTACTAAGTAATTAGAAAAGTTGCACATCTAATAGGCTAGCCTCTTCGCCATAGAAGGCAGTGATATCAAAAAAAGCCCATTCATGGGCAAAATAACCAAAGAATCCTCCCACTAGGTATTCAAACCCAAATTTAGATAATTAATATTTTCGTAGGCATTCAACTTAATTACTTAACACCTACTTCCCAATTGATATCCAAACCCAAGCATACTACAAGCTCTCAAATAATTTAATGATCTCTAATTCATATTAAATTACTTCACCAATCCCAAGTATATATATCTATCAAGCTTTCCTTTCCTGTAGTAATTATTTCCACGTCATCCTCTAATTTGTCATAATATCCTATTTCTTGTGGTTTCCTTTAATTTTCCTCATAAAACATATATTTAAATAATGTAAATATAATAACTTGTCATGCCCCACCTTTTGAGGTGTGACATTTATTTTTTTTCCTTTATTTTCACTACGATTTTATCACTTTTAGGTTGGGGGTTCTCGGATCTCATTGTAGTACACCTTGCTCTGAGATTTATACCCTTCACTATTTCTCCTACAAATTCCCAAATTAAGGGAATATTCTGCCAAAATTTTGGTAAAGTTTGCCTTGTATTATCAATATTTAAAACTTGATATACATATATATTGAATGAATTTCTAAATATCAATATTCACAATTTCAAATTATAACTAAAACAACAATTTCACAATTATCAATAGAATCATAAATTATGAAACTAACCCAACCTACCCATAGCCTAGAACCTGCTTTGCCCCATGATGGCAAATCTATATGGATATCATATCCATTTTTCCAATCTTATGACATGCCATTTTACTACAATATGCATCGTTTAGAATTTAATACAATTATGCAAATTCACATTATACAAATATACACAAAGGGGTGCCCACCCTCAATCCATGATACCATCTTAAGTCTTCCATCTTTCTCATAATTCCTTTGCCCCACTTGTCAGCTAAAAATTTAAATAAGAAGGTATTAGTTTGAGCAACTAGTAGTCGGCATAATCATCAAACAATAATTAATCAAGAACACATGATATAACTCAAAAAAATAAAAGTTGACAATGCAATCATATCATGCAATCTCATACCATTATGACAATACAATTCATAGATTGATTTCTAGTCTTTCCATATACACATTTACATTCACATAATATCAATCACTAATGCACATAAGGGATTAGTTACTATTCCCTACTAATCAAGCATTCTCTTATTACATCAATTATCAATTTACACCATTTACATAATTTCAATGGGATATTCCTGATCCCTTTCAATAGACATCCATACATAAGAATAATGTCATCATGTATAAAGATCAATCATTACAATCTAAAGGATACTTAATATCCCAAATGTTCATATAATTGAGAAACCAAATAAATATCAATCTGTAACCTAATATGGGATATCTACTATCCCCAATCTAAAACAAACATGCTGGGATACAAACAAATGAGATACTTCATATCGCCATCAATCAGAAAGAGGGAGCTTACTTACTTCATAACTCTTCAAATTCCATAATTCATCAAGTTCGAAAGCTTCTCATTTGCCCATTTACCCTACAAACATCATATACATCATATATTAAATTTCACTTTATTTCTTATTGAAGCAATTCATTAAACATAAAGCATGATTGCTTAACTAGAAATTACACATCAATTGTAATAATTGAATTTCACTTCTAATTAAGAGTCAAGCAAATCCCACTCATTCTAAGCCTCTCATGGTTAATTGAGAGAGCCCAGCTAATGCCACTCTTCCTAAGCTTCTCATGGGTAATTGATAGAGCAGAGGTATACCACACTTCCTAATCTTCATATGGGTGATTGAGAGAGTTGAGCTATGTTACTCTTCCTAACCATCTCATGGGTAATTGAGAGAGGTGAGCTATGCCACTCTTCTTAAAGCTTCTCATGGGCAATTGAGAGTGCCGAGCTAATCCAACTCTTCCTAAGCTTCTCATGGGTGATAGTGATGGCCGAGTTATACCACTCTTCATAAGCTTCTCATTGGTATTTGAGAGAGTGGAGCTATTCCACTCTTCCAAAACTTCTCATGGCTAATTGAGAGAGTCGAGCAAATACAACCCTTCCTAAGCATCTCATGGGTAATTCAGAGAGCCGAGTTATCGCACTCTTCCTAAGCTTCTCTTGAGTAATTGCGAGAGCCAAGCTAATCCCACTCTTCCTAAGCTTCTCATGGGTAATTGAGATAGTTAAGCTATCCTACTCTTCCTAATCTTCTCATGGGTAATAGAAACAGTGGAGCTAATCCCACTCTTCCTAAGCTTCTCATGGGTAATTGAGAGAGTAGAGCTATCCCACTCTTCCTAAGCTTCTCATGGGTAATTGAAAGAGTCCAGCTAGTCCCACTCTTCCTAAGCTTCTCATGGGTAATTGAAAGAGTCCAGCTAGTCGCACTCTTCCTAAGCTTCTCATGGGTAATTGAGAAAGTTGAGGTATCCCACACTTGCAAATCTTCTCATGGGTAGTTGAGAGAGCAGAGCTATCCCACTGTTCCTAACTTTCACATAAGTAATTGAGAGAGCCGGCCTATCGCACTCTTCGTAAGCTTCTCATGGGTAATTGAGAGAGCGGAGCTATCCTACTCTTCCTATGCTTCTGATGGGTATTTGAGAGAGTGGAGCTACCCCACTCCTCCTCAAATCTCATGGGTAATTGAGAGAGCGAAGTTAATCCCACTCTTCCTAAGCTTCTCATGGGTAATTGAGAAAGCTGAGGTATCCCACACTTGCAAATCTTCTCATGAGTAGTTGAGAGAGTGGAGTTATCCCACTATTCCTAATCTTCATATAGGTAATTGAGAGAGCTGACCTATCCCACTCTTCCTAAGCTTCTCATGGGTATTTGAGAGAACAGAGCTATCTCGCTCTTCCTTTACTTCTCATGGGTAATTGAGAGAGTGGAGGTACCCTACTACTCCTCAAATCTCATGGGTAATTGAGAGAGCTAAGTTAATCCCACTCTTCCTAAGCTTCTTATGGGTAATTATTAGAGCCGAGCTAATTCCACTCTTCTTAAGCTTCTCATGGGCAATGAAGAGAGCTAAGTTAATCCACTCTTCCTAAGCTTCACACGTGTAATTGAGATGGCTGAGCTAATTCCACTTTTTCTAAGCTTCTCATGGGAAATTGAGGGACCTGAGATCTCCCACTCTTCCTAAGCTTCTCATTGGTAATTGAGAGAGCTATGCTATTGCACTCTTCCAAAGCTTCTCTTAGGCTATTGAGAGAGCTGAGCTATCCCACTCTTCCAAAGCTTTTCTTGGGTAATTAAGAGAGTGGAGCTATCCTACTATTCTTAAGCTTCTCATGGGTAATTGAGAGAGTCGAGCAATTCCCACTCATCCTAAGCTTCTTATGGGTATTTGATTGAGTTGAGCAAATCCAACTCATCCTAAGGTTCTCATGTGTAATTGAGGAGTCAAGCTATCCCACTCTTCCTAAGCCTCTCATGGAAAGTCGAGAGAGTTGAGTTAAACCAACTTTTCCTAAGCTTCTCATGGGTGATTGAGAGAGCCGAGTTATACCAGTCTTCCTAAGCTTCTTATGAGTAATTGGGAGAGCTAAGATATTCTTCTTAAGCTTATTGTGGGTAATAAAAATAGCAGATTCCTTTCTCTTTTCCTATGCTTCTCATGGGTAATTGAGAGGGCCGAGCTAATCCAATACTTCTAAAGCTTCTTATTAATAATTGAGAGAGATGAGCTATCCCATTCTTCCTAAGTTTCTCATGGGTAATGGAGAGAGCTGAGCTATCCCACTCTTTTGGAGCTTCTAAAGGGTAATTAGAGTGAACCTATCCCACTCTTCCTAAGCTTCTCATCGGTATTTGTGAGAGCAGAGTTATCCCACTCTTCATAAACTTCCTATGGGTAATTGAGAGAGCCAAGCCAATCCCACTCTTCCTAAACTTCATATGAAGAATTTAGAGAGCTAAGCTATCCCACACTTCCTAGGCTTCTCATGGGTAATTGACTAAGCCAAGCTAATTCCACTCTTCCAAAGCATCTCATGGGCAATTGAGAGAGTCGAGCTGTCCCATTCTTCCTAAGCTTCTCATGGGTAATTGAGAGAGCTTAGATATCCCACTCTTCCTAAGCTTCTCATGGGTAATTGAGTGAGCCAAGCAAATATCATACTTCCTAAGCTTCTAGTGGGTAATTGAGAGAGCCGAGCTATCTGACTCTTCGTAAATGTCTCACGGGTCATTATGGGAGCTGAGCAATCCTACTCTTCCTAAGCTTCTCATGGGTAATTGAGAGAGTGGAGTTATCCTAGTGTTCCTAAGCTTCTCATGGGTAATGGAGAGAGTCGAGCTAATTCCACTCATCTAAGCTTATCATGGGTAATTGAGAGAGTCGAGCTAATCCAACTCTTCCCAAGGTTCTCATGGGTAATTGAGAGAGTCAAACTATGCCACTCTTCTTAAGCTTCTCATGGATAATTGAGAGAGCCGAGCTAATCCAAATCTTCCTAAGTGTCTCATGGGTAATTGAGAGAGCTGAGTTATCACACTCTTCCTAAGCTTCTTTTGAGTAATAGTGAGAGCCGAGTTAATCCCACTCTTCCTAAGCTTGTCATGGGTAATTGAGATATTTAAGCTATCCTACTCTTCCTAAGCTTCTCATGGGTAATACAGAGAGTGGTGCTATCCCACTCTTACTTAACTTCTCATGGGTAGTTGAGAGGGGCAAACTAATCCGACACTTTCTAAGCTTCTCATTTGTAATTGAGAGAGAGCTGAGCTATCCCACTCTCCCTAAGCTTCTCATGGGTAACAAAGAGAGCAAAGCTATCCCTCTCCTCCTAAGATTCTCATGAATAATTGAGAGGGCTGAGCTAATTCAAAACTTCCTAAGGTTCTCTTTAATCATTAAGAGAGTTGAGCTATCCAACTCTTCATAACCTTCTCATGGGTAGTTAAGACAACAGAGCTATCCCACTCTTCCTAAGTTTCTCATGGGTAATTGAAAGAGCTAAGCAAATCCTTGTCTTCCAAAGCTTCTCATGGGTAAATTAGAGAGCTAAGCTATCTCACTCTTCCTATGCTCCTCATGGGTAATTGAGAGCGTTGAGCTGTCAAACTCTTCCTAAGCTTTTGTCGTGTAATTGAGAGAGCCGAGCTAATTCTACTCTTATTCAGCTTCTCATGGGTAAGTGAGATAGCAAAGCTATCCCACCCTTCCTAGGCTTCTCATGGGTAATTGACTGAGCTGAGCTAATCCCACTCATCCTAAGCTTCTCTAGGGTAATTGAGAGAGCCGAGCTAATCCAACTCTTCCTAAACTACACGTGCATAATTGAGAGAGCCAACCTAATCCCACTCTTCCTAAGCTTCACGTGGGTAATTGAGAGAGAAGAGCTATCCCACTCTTCCTAAGCTTCTTATAGATAATTAAAAGAGCTGAGCTAATCCTATTCTTCCTAAGCTTCTAATGGGTAATTCAGAGAGCCGAGCTATCTCAGTCTTCTTCAGCTTCTCATGGGTAATTAAGAGAGTAGAGCTATCCCATTCTTCCTAAGCTTCTCCTGGGTAATTAAGAGAGTGGAGCTATCCCTCTCTTCCTAAGCTTCTGATAGATAATTTAGAGAGCTAGGCTATCCCACTCTTCCTAAGCTTCTAATGGATAATTAAGAAAGCAGAGCTAATTCCATTATTCTTAGGCTATTCATGGGTAATTGAGAGAGCGGAGCTAACGTACTCTTCCTAAGCGTCTCATGGGTAATTGAGAGAGTCCAACTAGTCCCACTCTTCCAAACATTCTCATGGGTAATTGAGAAAGCTGAGGTATCCCATGCTTGCTAATCTTCTCATTTAGAGAGCAGAGCAATCCCACTCTTCCTAATCTTCACATAGATAATTGAGAGAGCAGAGCTATCCCACTCTTCCTAAGCTTCTCATGGGAAATTGAGAGAGTGGAGCTATCCCACTCTTCCTATAGTTCTCATGGGTATTTGAGAGAGTGGAGCTATCCCACTACTCCTAAAATCTCGTGGGTAATTGAGCGAGCAGAGTTAATCCCACTCTTCCAAAGCTTCTAATGGGTAATTGTGAGAGTCAAGCTAATTCCACTCTTCCTATGCTTCTCATGGGTAACTGTGAGAGTCAAGCTAATACACTCTTCCTAAGCTTCACACAGGTAATTGAGAGGGCTGAGCTAATTCCACTCTTTCTAAGCTTTTCATGGGTAATTGATAGAGCCAAGCTATTCCCACTCTTCCTAGGCTTATTAAGGGTAATTGACAAAGCTGAGCTAATCCTACTCATCCTAAGCTTCTCTTTCATAATGGAGAGAGCCATGCTATCCCACTCTTCCTAACCTTCATGTGCATAATTGAGAGAGCCGAGCTAATCCCACTCTTCCTAAGCTTCACGTGGGTAATTGAGAGAGAAGAGCTATCCCACTCTTCCTAAGCTTCTTATGGATAATTGAGAGAGTTGAGCTAATCCTATTCTTCCTAATCTTCACATAGTTAATTGAGAGAGCAGAGCTATCCCACTCTTCCTAAGCTTCTCATGGGAAATTGAGAGAGTAGAGCTATCCCACTCTTCCTTTGCTTCTCATGGGTATTTGAGAGAGCATAGCTACCCCACTACTACTAAAATCTCATGGGTAATTGAGCGAGCTGAGTTAATCCCACTCTTCCAAAGGTTCTCATGGGTAATTGTGGGAGTTGAGCTAATTCCACTCTTCCTAAGCTTCTGATGGGTAATTGTGAGAGTCAAGCTAATCCCACTCTTCCTAAGCTTCACATGGGTAATTGAGAGGGCTGAGCTAATTCTACTCTTTCTAAGCTTCTCATGGGTAATTGGTAGAGCCAAGCTATTCCCACTCTTCCTAGTCTTCTCAAGGGTAATTGATTGAGCTAAGGTAATCCCACTCATCCTAAGCTTCTCTTTCATAATGGAGAGAGCTGTGCTAGCCCACTCTTCCTAACATTCATGTGCATAATTGAGAGAGCCGAGCTAATCCCACTCTTCCTAAGCTTCACGTGAGTAATTAAGAGAGAAGAGCTATCCCTCTCTTCCTAAGCTTCTTATGGGTAATTGAGAGAGCTGAGCTAATCCTATTCTTCCTAAGCTTCTAATAGGTAATTCAGAGAGCCGAGCTATCTCAGTCTTCTTCAGCTTCTCATGGGTAATTAAGAGAGTGGAGCTACCCCAATCTTCCTAAGCTTCTCATGGGTAATTGAGAGAGTGAAGCTATTTCTCTCTTCCTAAGCTTCTGATAGATAATTTAGATAGCTAGGCTATCCCATGCTTCCTAAGCTTCTCATGGGTAATTGAGAAAACTGAGCTAATTCCATTCTTCTTAGGCTTATCATGGGTAATTGAGAGAGCAGAGCTAACGCACTCCTCCTAAGCGTCTCATGGGTAATTGAGAGAGTCCAGCTACTCCCACTCTTTCGAACCTTCTCATGGGTAATTGAGAAAGCTAAGGTATCCCACGCTTGCTAATCTTCTCATTTAGAGAGCAGAGCAATCCCGCACTTCCTATTCTTCCCATAGGTAATTGAGAGAGCAGAGCCATCCCACTCTTTCTAAGCTTCTCATGGGAAATTGAGAGAGTGGAGCTATCCCATTCTTCCTATGTGTCTCATGGGTATTTGAGAGAGCAGAGCTACCCTACTACTCCTAAAATCTCATAGGTAATTGAGCGAGCTGAGTTAGTCCCACTCTTCCAAAGCTTCTCATGGGTAATTGTGAGAGTCGAGCTAATTCCACTTTTCCTAAGTTTCTCATGGGTAATTATGAGACTCTTCCTAAACTTCTCATGGGTAATTGATTAAGCCAAGCTAATCCCACTCTTCTAAAGGTTCTCTTGAGTAATTAAAAGAGTCGAGCTATCCCAATCTTCCTAAGCTTCTCATGGGTAATCAAGAGAGCCAATCCAATCCCACTCTTCCTAAACTTCATATGAAGAATTCAGAGAGCCAAGCTATCCCACCCTTCCTAAGTTTGTCATGGGTAATTGAGTGAGCCAAGCTAATCACACGCTTCCTAAGCTTCTCATGGATAATTGAGAGAGCCAAGCTATCCCACTCTTCCTAAGCTTTTCATAGGTAATTGAGAGAGCCAAGTTATCTCACTCTTCCTAATCTCCTCATGGGCAATTGAGTGAGCTAAGCTAATATCACTCTTCCTAAGCTTCTCGAGGGTAATTGAGAGAGACGAGCTATCCCACTCTTCCTAAGCTTATCATGCATAAGTGAGAGAGCCGAGCTAATCCCACTCTTCCTAAGGTTCTCTTTCATAATGGAGAGTGTCATGCTATCCCACCTTTCTAATGCTTCACTGGTTAATTTACAGTGCCCAGCTAATGTCACGCTTCCTAAGCTTCTCTAGTTATTTGATAGAGCTGAGGCATACCACTCTACTTAATCTTCACATGGGAAATTAAGAGAGCTAAGCTATTTTACTTTTCCTTAAGTATCTCATGGGTAATTGAGAGAGCTGTGCTATCCAACTCTTCCAAAGTTTCTCATGGGTAATTAGGAGAGTGGAGCAATCCCACTCTTCCTATGCTTCTCATGGGTATTTAAGAGAGCGGAGCTACCCCACTACTACTAAAATCTCATGGGTAATTCAGAGAGCTGAGTTAATCCCACTCTTCCAAAGCATAATTGTGAGAGTCGAGCTAATTCCACTCTTCCTAAGCTTCACAGGGGTAATTATGAGAGTCGAGCTAATTCCACTCTTCCTAAGCTTCACAGGGGTAATTATGAGAGTCGAACTAATCCCACTCTTCCTAAGCTTCACATGGGTAATTGAGAGGGCTAAGCTATTTCCACACTTTTTAAGCTTCCTATGGGTAATTGAGGGAGCTAAGATGTCCCACTCTTCCTAAGATTCTCATGGGCAATTGAGAGAGCTGTGCTATCCCAATCTTGCTAAGCTTCTCTTGGGTAATTGAGAGCTATCAAACTCTTCCAAAGATTCTCATGGGTAATTAAGAGAGTGGTGCTATCCTATGATTCTTAAGCTTCTCATGGGTAAATGAAAGAGTCAAGCAATTCCCACTCTTCTTGAGCTTCTCATGGGTAATTGTTTAAGCCGAGCTAATCCCACTCTTTTAAAGGTTCTCTTGGGTAATTAAAAGAGTCAAGCTATCCCACTCTTCCTAAGCTTCTCCTGGGTAATTGAGAGAGCCAAGCTAATCCAACTCTTCCTAAGCTTCTCATTGGTGATTGTGAGAGCTGAGTTATACCACTCTTCCTAAGCTTCTCATAGGTAATTGAGAGAGCTAACTATCCCACTCTTCCTAGGCTTCTTGTGGGTAATAAAGAGAGTGAAGCTATCTCTCTTTTCCTAAGCTTCTCATGGGTAATTGAGAGGGCCAAGATGATCAGACACTTCCTAAGCTTCTCATTAATAATTAAGAGAGCTAAGCTATCCCACTCTTCACAAGCTTCTCAAGGGTAATTGAGAGAGTCAAGCTATCCCACTCTTCCTAAGCTTCTCATGGGTAATTGAGAGAGCCGAGCTATTCCCACTCTTCCTAAGCTTCTCATAAGTAATGAAGAAAGCCGAGCTATCCCACTCTTTTGGAGCTTCTCATTGGTAATTAGAGTGGAGCTATCCCACTCTTTCTAAGTTTCTCATTAGGTAATAGAGAGAGGTGAGCTATCGCACTCTTCTTAAGCTTCTCATGGGTAATTAAGAGTGTGGAGTTATCCTACTATTCTTAAGCTTCTCTATGGTAATTTTGAGAGTAGAGCTAATCCCACTCATTTTAAGCTTCTCACGGATAATTGAGAGAGTTGAGCTAATCCTACTCTTCTGAAGGTTCTCATGGGTCATTGAGATAGTCAAGCTATGCCACTCTTCCTAAGCTTCTCATGGGTAATTGTGAGAGTCGAGCTTATCTTACTCTTTCTAAGCTTCTCATGGGTAATTGAGAGGGCTAAGCTATCCCACTCTTCCTAGGCTTCTTGTGGGTAATAAAGAGAGGGGAGCTATCTCTCTCTTCCTAAGCTTCTCTTGGGTAATGAAAAGAGTCGAGTTATCCCACTCTTCCTAAGCTTCTCATGGGTAATTGAGAGAGCTGAGCTATTCCCACTATTCCTAAGCTTCTCATTAGTAATGAAGAGACCCAAGCTATCCCACTCTTTTGGAGCTTCTCATTCGTAATTAGAGTGGAGCTATCCCACACTTCTAAAGCTTCTCATGGGTATTTGAGTGAGTGGAGCTATCCCACTCTCCCTAAACATCCCATGGGTAATTGAGAGGCAAAGCCAATCCCACTCTTCATGAACTTCATATGAAGAATTTAGAGAGCCATGCTATCCCACACTTCCTAAGCTTCTCATGGGTAATTGAGTGTGGAGTTATTCTACTGTTCTTGAGGTTCTCTTGGATAATTTTGAGAGTCGAACTTCTAAAGGGTGATTGTGAGAGTGAGTTGTGCCACTCTTCCTAAGCTTCTCATGGGTAATTGAGAGAGCTAAGCTATCCCACTCTTCTGAGGCTTCTTATGGGTAATAAAGAGAGCAGAGCTATCACTCTCTTCATAAGCTTCTCTTATATAATTAAAAGAGTCGAGCTATCCCACTCTTCCCAAGCTTCTCATGGCTAATTGAGAGAGCCGAGCTATTCCCACTCTTCCTAAGCTTCTCATTAGTAATGGAGAGAGCCAAGCTATCCGACACTTTTGGAGCTTCTAATTGGTAATTAGAGTGGAGCTATCCCACTCGTTCAAAGCTTCTCATGGGTAGTTGAGAGAGCGGACCTATCCCACTCTTCCTAAACTTCCCATGGGTAATTGAGAGAGAGAAGCCAATACCACTCTTCCTAAACTTCATATGAAGAATTCAGAGAGCCAAGCTATCCCACACTTCCAAAACTTCTCATGGGTAACTGAGTGAGCCAAATTAATCTCACACTTCCTGATGAGCCAGAAATAGATGGTTCACAATCAGTCCCTGGCGATGGTGCCAAAAACTTGATGGTTGGCCAAAGACTT
>JAYJMB010004094.1:0-13334 GCA_036873735.1 Pouteria campechiana | reverse complement strand
AAAAACTTAGAATCGGCAGCGAATATTTCATTCATAATTCTTTGAAATTCAGAAAGAGCATTTTTAAACCAAATGACATAACTTTCCATTCATAATGTCCAAAAGGGACTGTAAAAGCTATTTTATACTGATCCTTTTCTGATATTTCGATTTGCCAATACCCAGATTTCATATCGGCTTTTGAGAATACTTTTGCATCAACAATTCTGTTTAATAAATCTTTAGATAAAGGATACCTTATCCATTGTAATACTTTATTTATGGGTTTATAATTTATAAGTAACCTTGGAGCTTCTCTTTCTAATTTTGCTGCATTTTCTAGATAAAAAGTAGTACAGCTCCAGGAGGCTTTGCTTGGTTTTATTAATGACTTGTTTAATAAATCATGTATTTCTTTTTGATAATATTTTAATAATCTAGCATTCATTTGACTAGGTCCGACTTTAGTACTGATAAATTTGTCTTTAAATCTAATAACATAAGGGAGAGATACTATATGTTGTTTTTTATTCCAGAAAGCATTTGGAATTTCCGAAAATACTTCTTTAGATATATATGAATAAAAATCTTGTAATTGTTGTTTGATTATATCTTTAGAAATAATAGTTTCTTTTATATGACATAGGTTTGTTTCATAGTGCATTTGGTTCAAAAATGTATTCTTGTATTCTAAGGTTTGTTTTAATTCTATGATTAAGGAAGATTCTGGAGGGTCAATAAAAGGAAAGGTTAGTAATTGCCCTTTAATAGTAGTTTGAATACCTTGATCTGATACTAAAAAAGGTTTAATTAATTAAATAAATGATGTTCCTAATATAACTCCTAGCTTCATATTTTTTATGAGAATGAAAAGGGTTTGTATACAAATTTGAGAGTTTTATATATGGGCTGAGGATAATTTGTAAGATACTTGCATACTAGTACCATCTGCAGTAGTAATTGAGGATGTAGTTTTTTCAAAATATTGAGAGGGAACTAACCCTTCTCTAATATAATTCATATCTGCTCCTGAATAAATTAGAGTTATATGATCAAACATAAAATCGCCATTATATTTATCAATAATTTTTACTATAATTTTTACATACCATCTTTGAGAAATTATAGATTTGCGATGTTACAGATATTATATGCTTGTTGTTGAGAGGTTTCAGGAATTTTTTTATTTTTTTCTTTTATTAATTGCATTATTTCTTCTTCATAATCTTCATAATCTGTTTTTAAATCTTCTTAAGGATTATTTTTATTATTTTCTATTTTTTGCTCTAACAAAGTTATTTGTGATTTTAGTAATTTTATTTCTTCTTTTAAATTTTTTATTTCATTTCTTACTATTAATTTTTTATATTTATATGTTAAATAAACATTTGCTGAACTTATTTATTTTAATTTATTCAAATATTTTAATTAGATTTTCTTAAGCAATACTTCAAGTGTTTACCCTAAGATATATGAGGGTAATTCGGTGTTTTGTCTTTATGTCAATGTTTCAGCTTTTAGCTATATCATTCGTAGCTTCACAATTTTAAGGAATTTGTTCTCTAAAGGTTTGTTTGGTTCAATTATTTTTAAAGCTTATAGTTTATTTATTGAAAGCAAGTATATCTAGAAAATAAATTGTGATCGATGGAGCTAATGACAGTAGGTTATAAGCTTATTTTCAAGGATTAGTAGAAAGCATCCTTATTAGATTTTAAATCTATGAGACCCAATATTATTCCACAATTAATATATAAAATTTTTATATTTTTAACTAAATTGCCATTAACTAAGTAAAGGTAAAATAGACTTTACAATTAATAGATAAAAGAAAGTTATAAAAATTTTAAATAATTTTAGAATCTATTCATTTTTAATTTTTATATTTATTTGATAAAATAAATTTTGCTAAAATTATTATTTCAATTAATCCGAATATTTTAGTTACATTATCCTCAATAACACTGTTTAATCCCGGATGTATGAGGATATTCTAGTCTTTCGTCTAATATTTTAATATTTTACTATATTGGTATCAAATGCAGCTTAATAATTTTAAAATATTTAATTCAACTGTATCAAACAGTTTCTATTAATTTAACTTCCGAACCTTGTCAGCTTTAGCTACGTAACGTAATGGCTAGTTTGGCCGAGTGTTTTAGAGAGCCAAAAGTGCTTTCAGTGAAGTGAATATGCTTCAGCCAAATCAAACAGGTCTTAAATAAATTTTGCATATTTGCCATTAGCTAATAAACTTCAATAGATCAAATAAGCCCTTAAAACCTTACCAGTTTATTTTGGGACTTCAATGAATGGCGCAGTCTACTCTTCGCGAATCCTAAGTTTGGAGAATAAGGAATTAACGACAAATCTTGCTTTGATCCTTTACCAACAATGAAGTGTGGATGGATTTCGGCGTTCTATGGTTAGATTTAGTGTGACTTGCTCATTGTCTGGGCAACAAGGACCCTCCATTATCTTCCGAGTTATTATGGTTATAAGACTTGTTTCCTATTTCCAATTGGCTTTCTTTAATAAATATTCAAGGACCATCGCTTATCACCGTTAATCAATGTTCAAAGTGGTCCCCTAAAATGACCATCTTCACTTGATTTCTTATCCATATGAAATTATTGATTGGACAACAGACAAATTCTATTTTCTCCTTACATAAACTTAAGGCTAGAATTAATTGTATTGACGACCCAATTAATGGGCTCGATGGGCTAGGCTTTTCATGCTTGATATCTCAATGGAAAGTCATATCGATCCATGAGCACTTTTATCAAACAGTTGTAGCATCACTGCTACAAAAATAATTTAGCTATAAGTATTTTATAACCTTTTTGGCAATTATTGAAAGACAAAAAAAGCATTTCTTGCCAAAATAAAGGTTAAGGACACGCCTCTATGCCGCGTTTTCTAGGTCCCCAACTACCAACGCCATTGCTGGTGTCAGTGTCCAAACACAACATATGCATCTTTAGTGTCCTTTATTACCACAAAGATGATCAAATCTGCCTTGGGTGTACCTGGGGGAGGATGTTTTTAGTGTTGTGAGTTGAAGATGCTTATTAACTAGCCAATCATCTTTCTTCTTCTTAGTCCCTGCAACCAAATAGAATAGCAAAAAGCCCACTGCTGGCCATGGCTCATTTTGCCCTTTATGAGCCAGGCACAGGTTTATGGGCTTGTGGCCCTATTTAGCCCAGCAGTTTGGCCCAAAATGAAATGCCCTTTTTCCCACAACAAAAGTTCAGTTTTGTGGTAAGAGAAAAGCTGAAATTTGGAGTTTTTCAAAAAAAGAAACCACTTCCACTGATACATGTTGGTGCCGTTTAGCAAGTAGCTCAAGATGGGAGGGGGATGGATTGAGCTTTTGAAAATTATGGCCAAATTAAAATTAAGTGCTGAGGATAAATGAAATAAGACATACACAACACAAATGCAAATGTATTTTGATAGTGGTTCGGCCTAACCTGGTACCTACTCCACTCTTTGAGTCAGCCTCTCTTGTTGCAATCAGGTTCCACTAATACTTGTTGGTTTTATAAGCTCACCAATATACTTTACATTCATTGGTTTCCAAGCTCATCAACAATCTTATGTAATGTTGGTTTCCAAGCTCACCAACAAACTTACATAAATAGCAAGTCTCTGTACTTGCTAAAACAAACTAACGAAAAGAAAACTTGTACATGTGGATGCCTTTGCTTAGGCCGATTGTACAATGATTGAATGCAAAATCAATAAATGAATAAAGGAATTACAACTAATGATATCAAACTCCAGAATATTGTAGATGTTTGATCTTTGAACGCAGATCTACAATTAGCACGATGGAGTTATGAAATCTTGGAAGAAAACTTAGGTAGAAGCAAATGCTTTGTTAATGCTCTTTCTTACTTAGTTTGCTTGAGTCGCTCACCTTGAACAGTTTCTCACTTCTTCTTTTATACTAGATTTTGAAATTTGCCCATTGGAGAAGACAACATTTATTAGATATGAGTGAATAAGCATGTCTGGAATATGTTATCCTAGCTTCATACTGTTAGGAATAAGCACATTTGGAATGGGATTCATCGGAAACTCATGCTGCTTGATATCATTTGTGGTTTTGCACTATCCAAAATAACTTTGGATTGTGTGAAGGCTTCATGCGAATGATTCAGACTAGCTTCATTCGAAATACTTTAGTCCATCTTAAATAAGATTTTGGACTGACTAAAGTGACGAGAATCACTTAGCCATGCGTCTGTGCTTTGGCTTCATCTAAAATTAGTTTGACATTATCCAAAATAAAATTTTGCAATGTTCTAACTTGGTTCTGTAGTATTCGAAATGGCTCCGCTGTGTCCAAAATGGTTCCACAACTTCCGAAGCATCATTTGCATCCTAACTTGAGCATCTAGTCTTGTTTACTTTAGCAACGTACTTCACCATGTCTAAAGCACGTTTGAACTTACTTTGGAGCTCTTACAAGATGCTAGACATATCCTTCAACTATAGATATGGCCTTGGATATTTGGATCACATGTTTGAAACATTTTAAACATTGTTTCAAACATTGATATTCTATCTACAACTTTCATCTTTTGACACTTTGAACTTTTTCATTTCCTGAGTTTATTCCTTATGATCTTAGATATGTCCCTTGTGTCTGAAATTTTTTCTAAGTTTAGTGTCATTCTTTCTTTTTTGAGCATTTACGTTTTCTTCCTTAATAGATAATGGATCTTGTCTTTGTTATGATCGATGTACACTGTCCACTTAACTGATGTTATCTTGGAAAGTAATAGTCAATACCTTAACCATTCACTCACATGATTTTGATCATCATCAAGACTTACCTATCTAAACACATTTATCATTAAAATCAAGCTAAGCAAAGGAGGTTTGGATCAACATGATAGATTCCTGCATATTAGAAAACAACTTAGCATTATTGATCCATATGCATGGTGTAGAGTATGCATTCATATCATGAAAGACATATTTGTGTGAATTTAAAAATTTTGTTTACAACTCTCCTACATCAGTAGATTTTCCAAACATCAATAGTTATAAACGTTAATGGGTTTAAAATGTCGATGGATTTGGAGACAACAAGTTAACTTAAATGCATGATTTTAGGAGGGATGGTTCAGTTATCTTCTCTAAAAACCCATTCATCTTCTCTCCTACTCTTCTTCATTCCCTTGGGCAATTCAAACATCCAGGGTGTCTTTTCATGCAATTTCTTCAACAAATCAAGGAAAATTTCTATCTCATTTAGAATCTCTCAAAAATTGTCAATTTCTACCATGGGATTCATTAGATAGAAATTGCAACCATTGTTGCTTCTTAATCTTGTGTTTTCCATACTCCATTTGATGATTCAGAGATTGATTCTTGTTTATTGATAGTATATTTCATCATTATTCTTGTTGTTTGTTTGAAAATCCCCTTGATTTGATCCAAAATATGAAAAATGGGATGCTAGGGTTTTGAAATTTGTCAAATATAGGATTCTTATGTGTTTGCTTTGCGTATTTCCAAGATTTTCCAATTATTGATGTTATTTTAGATTGAACATATCAAATTTTTATGGAGATACTACGTCCAAATACACTTGTGAGTTCAGATTCCCAAAATACCAAGTTCGGTAATGACTTTCTGTCAAAATCAACATTTTTAGGTTTTTAATTCACAAATTCATGAAACCCTACTGCATTCTATAATAATTGTGTCATTATTGATAATATTTTGAAATTTTCTTTGAATACGATCATGCTCTTTATGAAAAACCCTATTTCATTGATTTTTGCTCTTGAATGCAATTAGAACTAGTCTTTGTGTTCATTGCAAGATTGATGCTAGATTATAAAGCATGTTTGAAGATTAATGCAATATAGATTGTATAGCCGTTGTTTTTGAAAAGTTCGAATCTACCCTCTTATATCACTAATAGATAATCTGTTTGATACAAGTTTGCATTTCCTTAAACATGTTCATCCTATCTCATTGTAAATTTACCTTGAGCCTTAATATTTTGTTGTTCAAACCCATTGGATTCACTATCTCTTTTAGACAATGCTTAAGAAAGTGGCCGTGTCAAAACCACCAAAAACTACCTATGAGGATAAGAGAAAGAGGAAGATGGAGGATGCCTCTATTCCTAGTCCAACTCCACCTAGAATAAGGAGGAGAACAGTGGGATTTTTATCCAAGAACCCATTGACACACTAACAAGAGAAAGACAATCTCTTCAACAGATTCCTATAGAGATTGATGAGGAATAAGTTGAAAGATTAGTGGTTACATCTCCAACTTTAGTTATTACTTCTCCAAATACAAAGCATGGGAAGAAGATCCCTATTAAGACTACAACTTCTTCACTACCTACAAAAACAACAACCACTCCGAAAACAATCATTCAATTGCCAAAGAAATTTACTATATAGCCAAAGAAAGCCACTCCATTGCCTAAGAAATCTACTCCAAAAGATCCAAGTCTCAAAAACTTCAAGTCCAAGCAAGATAAGACTAAGTTCTATTAGAAGTTTGCAACGAAGAACTACACCAGATGTAAATTCATAGATTATTCATTTTTTGAGAAAGAAGGGTTTCAGTTTGTCAAGTGGCTGAAAGCCTTTGGAATCTATGATTTTATGATGAAAAGTTGATAACTTTTGATGAGTTGTTCAAGCTATTCTACTTCTATACATTCACCACTTATCTCAGTTTTCTAAAGCTTCCCTATGTATCCTTTGACAACATACATGATAGGTCAAAGGATTTTGAGTGTCTCATAGGGAAAACATCATTAGCAACAAAGAAAGGAGGATTTACAAACAAGGAGTTTTCTTTTATGGAATTCAAGTTAGTGCATCGTATTATAATGCTCATATTATAACGCAATGCTTCTTTCCTAGAAACGGAGGTCATGATACTATGAGTAATTAGGAGTGTGTTATAATTTATTGCATTTTTTGCAATTTAGAGTATGATTTTGCTGATACAATGTTGGAATATATGTTTATTCAAAAGAACAGAGGAAATGGACATTTGCCTTATGCAGTGGATCTCACTAGATTCTTCATGTTCTGTGAGATTGACCTCAATGATGATGTTCCTGCATGTCCTTCAAATTATGATGAGATCAAGATCAATGTTGGTACATTAAGAAGAATGAGATATATTAAAATGAAGACCATATCTAGAGGTTGGTTTCAGAAATTCTTGGAGTTAATGCGGAAGAACAAAAAGTTGGAAATGTAGACAAAGAAGAAGCTTTAGAAGAAGCAGATTTTGAAAAAGGAGATGAAGAAGAATAATCTGAGGATGTTCTAGGGAAAAATTTAGGAAGAAGAGGAGGGATACCATGGCAATCATGAGAAGACTCCTCATACTAGTAAAGTTGGAGATGATTCAGCTGCAACCTTATATGATATCCAAACCACTCCAGCTACCACTATTCCTTCCCCTAAATCTATTCCTACTTCATTTTCTGCTTCTCTTGCCACTACAACTACTGCATCTCCTTTGCTTGATGTTTCGACCTTGCAAGCAATGCTAGCAGTTAGTCTCAACCCACTGAAGACTAAGCAGCAAGCATACATTCGAGAGCAGATACATGCTTCTTCCACTCCAAGTCATTCAATAGATGAGTCCTAGTCCAACCAACAAGATGACAAGAAAACTTCTCCTGCATCTTGAAGAGTGAATATAGAAGAATTGATTTTCAGTTTTTGGAATGATAACTAACTTTCTCACTTTGAATAACCTTTAAGTTAAATTTGATGGCTTTGAACATTTTTTTTAACTCACACACACTTATGACTTTGACTTGACTTTCATACTATAATATTTATTTATTGTGCATATGTGCATGTTCATTCATTCTTATTATGATTTTTTCCTTTTTAGCTTATGACAAAAAGTGGGAGATACTTGGAAGCACTTTGACAAGGGAAGGATTGATATTTTAAGTAATTCATTTCTTGTTTTATCATCATCCAAAAGGGGAAGAATTGTTTGATACTTATTTGGATGATGAACAAACTTAGATAATTTGATGTGTTGAGTATGTGGAATGAAATGATGATTATTTAACACTTGTATGACTTGGTTATCTAAAACTTGTAGGATTGGATGTAAAGTGGATTGATGAAATCTATTACAGGTTGCCAAGTATTTTCTTAAACATGCAGGTAATAGTTAAAATGGAGAAGTGTTACGCCTTAAAATTTTGAGGTACGGGTAAATCTGTTTCTTTAATTGCAAACATATGGTGTATGTATGTTCATTAAAAAATTAAAGAAATTAGTAAGGTAAGTTGATAAAATCATGGAAAGCATGACTAATGATATGAGTCTTATGGCATTGGATAGAATTATGCTAAAAAAGGTGCACATAGTGGTAGATAAAGGGTGCATGTGCATGTGCTATCATACATAAGCGGAGCACTGCAAGTGGAGCAAGATAAAATGCTCCACTAGCCACTCCCAAACCCATTTCCACGTTTCCAACCCTCCCCCATGTCCCCCATGCTTGAGAAATTCCCTGTTCTTGTGGATTTCGATGAATTGAATTAGGGAAATTGATGGCAAAGCGTGCTATAATGGTCCAACATGACAAAAATGCTTAATTTAGCCAATTTGAGAGTTGAAAATAGAAAGGAATTTGGGAAAATCACCCTATAGAAGTTTTTTTATGGAAATTGACTAAGAGAAATTAACAAGTAACTAATTCTTTTATACATACATACAGTTTGCTCTGTGAAATTGTTGAATTATGGGTTATGAAACATGATAGGTAGGGAAGTAGGATTTGTTGGGTTGTAAATTAGGGAAAATGTAGAATTAGTTATGGGTTGTGATTAATAATTGAAATAGAAATCATGTTTATTTATAAATTGGGAAATAAACCTCAAACTACCTGTGGCTAGGAAATGGAAATCTGAAAGTTGCCATCAGGTGTTTGATGAAATGATGTTAAGAATGATATAATACAAATAACCCTTGTTATTGAACCTTTACTTGCCTCTTAATCAAGTGTTAACCTAGATAATCAGGCAAATCCTAGAAGGGTTAGTTTATGAATTTAAGCTAAGGACTGAGCTACAGATGATTTGTAGACTGTATGAGCATGAAAATGCTAATGGGCCATGTATTGTCTGTATAGTAATTTTAGTCATTGATTTCTTACTATACCCATCATGGGTTCTAACTCATGTCACAATAGAAAACAAAACAATATTCATAATGTTTCATTTAGTCAATAATCAATATAATGTATACATCACAGTATACACTCTCATATGTTCTAAAATGTCCATTCTATATAACAGAATGAGATATTCTCCATACCCTCATAATTAGACATCCATACACAAGAATAAAAAGCCTTAAACTATGGGATAATTCCTATCCCAAATAAATACAATTTCATATCATAAATGAAAAATAATCCTTTTGATTCAAGGGATATTTGCTATCCCTACATTCATATAAGCATACTAGTCAAATAGACATCAATTTAACTATTATGGAATATCCACTATCCCCATCCAAAACAACCATAACAGAATACAATCAAATGAGATTTTCATCCCCAATTATACAATATTGCTAATCAAAGGACGGGCGCCTACCTACCTTGGGTTCTTAGCTCCAAACCATTCCTTCAATTTCATTCCTTTTCATCCTTCTCAGATCATCCTATATAGGGCAATAATCCCAATCATTTACAATTGCAACTCTTAATTCATTTCCTACTAATGTATTTCAGATATACATAAACCACAATTCAATTTATAGCTAGAAATTCCAAATCAAACTTATTCATATTATATCTCATTCATTAGCGTTTCAAAATAATTTGTTTCTAACATTAAATCCTCATTGTACAACATGAATAAGGCTTAAACACTTTCAAACCAACTTAATAACCCATATACAATTTTTCTTGATTAACTCAAACTAGGTCATAGTCCAATATCCATTTTCAATGATCCAAATCATCCCATACAAGTCCCTAAACAACATTATTTCGATATTAATCAATTTCCCCATGTTAATTTCATATAATTCATAAAATTCTCAAAAAATCACTATTCACAGAACCTTAACAAGTCAAAAATCATGATTTCTATAACCAAATCATTCCCTATTCATGGTAATCAACCCATTCCATATAAACATTTCTAATGTTCCCATAATCACTTCACGCCCATCACATGCATGAAATAAAACATGTTCATGCTATTCATCACCTCATTTGAGGTTAAATTCCAAAAATCACTCATTCTGTTCTTTTTAATTAAAATTTCTACTATATATAATTCCATAAGCCATTTCTTTTCCAAATTACATCTAATATTAAAACTAATGCTTCAAACATAATGCATTGCATATGATAACTGGTTCAGGCCATTTATATAAATCATAGACATTTGTTTACTCAATTTCACCACTTCAGTTCTTTTTCTTCTAAATGCATTTACATAGCTCACAATGATGAATTTTTAAAAGTCATGGACCAAATTCTACTAATATCCACATGACCATGTTTCAAACACCTTAAACATAATGTGTATCTATTCATGCATTCAAAATTTTGTAATTTAATGAAAATCTCTTGTTGAGTTCTTTTTACACCACATTCAACTAAATAGTTTAAAACTATTAAATTATCAAAAAAATCCCATTTAATAGCTCATACATATCACATTTCACATAATAAACATGTTTCATTAGTTATTCAAGTCATATACATAACTTTACTCAAAATCACCACTTGGATTCTTTTTCACTCAAAACTACTAATGAAGTCATTTTCTTTGTTCAATTCGGTTTTTCATAACAAATTTCTTTATAATTCACTATTTACCACCTCAATTCCTCATTTTATTGAAATGCAAAAATTTTGCCCTCTTTTTCTTAACACCTGGGGTGTTAATCTTGTAAAGCCAGACACAGATACGCCTGGTTGGTATAGTGGCTTGTATAGTTGGATACAGATACGCTTGGTTGGCATAGTGGTCTATATGGCTGGATATGGATTTGCCTTAGTGGCAAGGAGGCCTGGATGGCCTAGATATGTTAGGGCTTGCATCTGGCATAGATACAAGGATAGCCCGGTATTTCTTGACACCTGCATAGGGTGATGGCTTGGATGGCTGGAGACGTTTGGATGACCTGGTTTCTGAGACTCACCTGTGTGGATGATAAACATATGATCCCTGTGGAGTAATGAGGGCAGGGTGCCATGGAGGATAGTGGGATACTATCATGGGCCTGACAAGCTACATTACCAGGGATACAGGGAGGGACTGGGACACACCAAAGAGAGGGAAAAGAGTGTTGTCTATTATGTTGACTGCCTCTCGGAGAATAATTGGAGATGATGATAAACTGATGAAAGCTAGATTGAGAATGAGTTAAGGATAAGCTAAATAGGGGTCAATTGCATTATTGTGAGACACTATAAATTATGGACTTGTATATATATGTGACTTGCTTATAATTTTAATACTTTATTATTTAATTACTGTTTAATTGCATACCAACTTACTGAGTTACTTGGACTCACTCAATTTTAAATTTTGGTTTTTAGTTGACAGGCCTAAAGACGGGGCCTAATGTGGTGTTGGGGCTTAAGATCGGGATAGGCTATAAGTCATGTTCGTTGAGCATCCACCAATTTGAAAACTTTCTTTTTGACATTTTGTAATGTGTATATAAATTGTAAATTCTAAATTTGGGTGTGTGTTCTGTATATAAATGTTTATAAATTAAGTTTGGCTGGCACGCCATGATATAAGATAGGCATGAACTCGATCTAACTATCTCCATCACAATGCAACTATTAATTTTGGGTAGTTGTGGGTGTATGATATTTAGTTTATGATGATTTTGATATGCATGATTCTATAGGATGATGGATTATATAGGTTAAAGATGGATAGTCCAGGGAGACTTTGTCCAGAGTTCTTCGTGATGCTGCCCTACAGTATTGCCTGGAAAGTAGGGCATTATAGAGTGGTATTAAGGCAAAGTGATTACCTAATACCTAGAACGGTGATTGAGAGAAGTCCTAAAATTATGATGGTTAAGGGTTGTCAGATCTGAGAATACATAACATACTTAGTATGAATTAGCAACCCATAGAATCATGGGGGAACCAATGTAGATAGTAATTTGATGTGTTAAGTTGATCTTATATGGTTATATGATTCTATGATGATAAACTATGTGGTATAGCATTGAGAAAAAGAATAGACAAAGGAAAAGACCCCATGATGGAAGATGAGCCTCAAAGGCAGCCTGCTTATACTTGAGCTGTGGGCGTTATTATCAGTGAGGTTCAACCGGAAGCCCCAAGGGTGGAGGAACAGCTTGAACAAGGCAATTGCTCTAGACCAACACCGAATGATGTAGATAATGAAGTGGTCAATGAGCTAGTGGAAGTGGGATTGGCTAGTATGGAAACAGATAGACCAAATTATGCCCAGGCTTAGTGGGACTGCCCCACCAGTGCTAGAGGTGGTGCCAAAATTGAGAAATTTTATGGTCATGATAACACAAACTCTTTAGGAATTATTACAAGCACAAAAAGGCAAGTAGGGGAGCCAACTAGGCCAACAGAATCAGTGATGAGACAGAATGTGAGAGAACAAGTAATAGAAGTGTGGCAAGTGTTCCAAGAGTAGCTTGAGATGGAGTTAAATATCTTCCATAATAAGAAACTCCCCCATCTTCAAAGGGCAGAAGGATTATTGTATAGTTGATGATTGAATCTCACGGATGGAGAAAGTATTCAAATATATGTGATGTCGTGAGGAACATGTAACGCCTCGCCCTCCTGGGGTTGTTACTCCATTTTACACCATAAATCCACATGATCATACCATGATTTTCCTGCCTCCAGAGTGAGTTGCTTTGATATTTTTTTTAGTTGACCTAATTTCTACAGAAAATTGGACAGAGTCTCCCTTGAAAATAGGGTTGTTCACCTAAGTACAAATATTCGTCACATGTTATGATACATTTTTTTATTATAGTTCATAAAAGTAAGAAATTATACACTCTAATATTTCTCTAGTCATCCACACAACATCCTTATAATTCCACAGGCTCCCCCAGGACCGCAGCATGATGACAATGACTCCACCACACTACCATACAATTTCCATTCCAAATACACTATACAACTCACACTCAATATTACATTGATATGCCTATAAATTACAATTATACATCATGAGATATAAATTAATTACAATTACAATACACATGGTGGTGCAGTCGTGGGCACCCAAATTTAGAACCTTGCTCCAATCTAATTTTCTGTAGTAGTGTGAGTAAGGGTCG
>JAYJMB010004093.1:0-13335 GCA_036873735.1 Pouteria campechiana | reverse complement strand
ATGCACGCCTATAAGTCAGCTTTGAGAAATCCCAGACTAGCTGCAAGTAAGGCCTGCAAGGTAAAAATATCAAGCAAAGGAGAATTTAAAGTAGTTGTGACATGAGGTGTAGAAGTAGAAGGATGAATGGGATGAGATGGAGCTAGAATGGATGTGGCTGGAGTGTGTTAAGTATCTGAAATAGTGGCTGCTGAGTCATCTCCGGTTTGAGGATCCTTCCCACTCTTTCCATTAGAGCCCTCCTCTTCATCTAAATCTTCCTCATCTCCCAGAACATCATGATATGACTCATCTTTACCCTCATGATTTCCTTTAACTTCAGCCTTAGTTCTTACAGGTGCATCACCTTGAATAAGAATCTTATCATCATTTTCATCCGGTACATCTGAAATGTATCTCCACTTACCATCATTATACTTGATATATCTCATTCTTTTGAGTGTTCCAATGTTTATCTCATTGTAGATTGAGAGACAAGTTGGAACATCATCAGAAAGATCTATTTTATAGTGTTGAAATAGTCTTTTCAAATATATGTCATATGGAAGATGTCCATTAGCTCTATCTTTCTGATTGAATATGTAAAATAACATTACATCTGCAAGATCATACTACAAGTTATAGACAACGCAGTAAATCAAAACACATTCAAGAATACTCACAGTATCATGTTCTCCATTCCTTGGAAATGAACAATGGGTCACTATGTGATGAATGAGTTTGAACTCCACAGAACAAAAGTCTTTGTTTATGAATCCTCCTTTTCTATTTGATCGTAACTCCTTTCTAGTTAAACATTCAACTACTTTCTTTTGGTCATATATTTTATCAGTAGAAATATAAGGAAGTTTCATTATGAATACAAATTCATCAACAGTGAAACTGATTTCTTTCCCTCTGAGATATGTGAAGTAAACATATACTCCATCCTCTCCTTCTTTAGTTGGATAAAAATAAAATAACTTTACCAATTCATCATAAATCATCAACTTTTCTAACAAGAACTCAAAAATTCCAAAATTTCCTCAACCAATTGACAAACTGAAACCCTTCATGTTCAAAGAATTTATAATTCAAGAACTTGCCTCGTTTATAGTTCTTGCACTCAAATCTTGTGTAAAAATCAGATTTGTCTTTCTCAGATATAAAGTTCTTCAAGGTTGGGTCCACTAAGACTTGTGTCTTTGGTAAAGAATTGGTTTTCTTTTGATGTCGGGTAGGAACTTATTTTCTAGGAGTGTATCTTCTTGGAATGGTTGTCTTTGGAGTGGACTTGGACTTTTGGGTTAGTGGAGAAGGTTTGGTTTTTGAAGGTATACTTTTCCCGTGTTTAGATTTGGGAGAAGTATGAATAGGAGATAGAGAAGATTCACTTGGAGTCTTAGGCTCTGCTTCTTGAGTAGGTTCAGGAAATGGGAATTGTTCTTCATCAACATTGATGGGATTTTCCTTAGTAGTTTGTCTTCCTAGTGTATTAGAGGGTTCTTGTATATATATTCCTCCTATTCTTCTTCTTGTTCTAGTAGGAGAAGATCTAGGGTTAGAGGAATTCACCAACTTCCTCTTTCCTTTCTCCTCATAAGATGTCTTCTTTGACATAACAACTTTCTATCGATAAGACTGAAATGAAAATGAAGATTTTATGATTCAAGGCTCATGTTGATATAGATCACAAAATAGGACAGAACTTATCTTGATGCAAATCAAAGGATAAGGTTCAAATATAATTAAAATGAAAGGTTTGAACATTAAAGAATGTCAAAATAGGACTCATCCTCAACACACTTATTTGCATAAGGTAGGTATATTTGTCACAACCACAATATAACAATCCACATTGCAATGACATTCAACCAAGCAAAGTCTACCTACATTAGGTATAGAATAAACACAAATCTAACTTGAAAGACATCCAATTAGGTGCAAGAAGTAATGGAACAGTAAGTACTTTAGTAGAAATAGGAGTTATCAAAAACAAACATAACATTCATATACATTCAAATAAAAAATGTAATTTAGTCATGGATAAGAATAATGATGGATGAAAAGCGATGGATCTTTCATGAAAACAAGGTTTTAACCCAAAAATTAAAGAAATGTTTAATGCACAAATAGAGCATCTCATCACATGATGGAATAATCACTACATTATTCATGAAACGATTTCACACAAAGGATTACATAAAGAATTTGAAATAAGAATAGGGTTATAGCGAATTTAAAAACCCAAAACCCAAAAAGCCCCAAATTTTAGAATTTTTGGAGTGAATAAAAGGGCTTTTCAAAAATCCTTCTTAAACTCATGGATATGAACTGATTTAGATGTACTGCATCAATGTCTCATGATAAATGCATAGAACTAAGAAGGAATTTTGAAGAATAACTTCAAATCCATGGATTTTTGAAGAAAATCAAAAATTGAATATGCAAAGAAGAAAATTAGAGCATTACTACATTTTTGATGAAATCTATCCAAACAAGTAATGGAGAAGAGAGAAAGCAAAGGGGAGAAGAATGGGTTTTTCAGAAATGGAAGCCCTGGCTTTAAGGAGAAGAAGAGTAACTGTCCCATGCAAATTGTGTATTTAACTTACGATGCTGGCTCCAAATCCGTTGACATTTTAATCCGTTAATGTTTACAATCCATTGACATTTATCATCTATCGACATTTTGTAACACAAACAAAATTCAAACAAATATTTTTTTTATTTTATGCATGATATACATCAATAATGCCTAACTCTCTTCTTATTTGTAAAAAATCGATTAGTGTGAAGTGGTTTTGTGAAAATGTCTACTAGTTGATCTTCAGTTGGAATAAATTCAACTAAAATATTTTTCAATTAAACATGATCCCTAACGTAGTGATGTCTTATTTCAATGTGTTTAGAGCATTAATGTAATATTGGATTTTTAGTCAAATTTATTGTGCTTGTATTATCACATTTGATTGACACACATTCTACATTAAAGTCATAGTCACTTAACTGTTGTTTTATCCAAAGTATTTATAAATAACAACTGGTTGCAGCTATATATTCGGCTTCAGCTGTTGATAATGCAATAGTACTTTGTTTCCTAGAGTACTAGGATGCAAGCATACTTCTTAGAAACTAACAAGTTCCACTAGTACTTTTTTTGTCTACCTTATATCCGGTATAGTCGGCATCAGAATAACCAACTAAATCAAATGATGATTCTCTAGGATATCATTATCCTAAATGAGATGTTTCCACAAGATATTTAAAAATGTGTTTAACAGTAGATAAGTGTGACTCCTTTATATTTGATTGAAAATGAGCACACAAACACACACTAAATAATATGTCAGGTCTACTAGCAGTTAAATGTAATAGTGAACCAATCATACTCCTATATAGTCTTTGATCTAGAATTTTACCACTTTTATCTTTATCCATTTTGATGCTTGCACTCATAGGGGTAGGCATGCATTTTAAGTTTTCCGTTTTGAATTTCTTTAACATTTCTTTGATGTATTTTGATTGTGAAATGAAAATACCTTCATTAGTTTGTTTTACCTATAGTCCAAGGAAAAATGTCAATTCACCCATCATACTCATTTCAAATTCACTTTTCATCATATTCAAATTCTTTGTAATATTTTTCATTTTTAGAACAAAAAATGATATCATTCACATAAATTTTTATAGTAAGAATGTCTGACTGAATATGCTTAATAAATAGGGTTGTGTCAACTTTACCTCTTTGAAAATTTTTACTTCGTAAAAATCCACTCATTCTTTCATACCAAGCTCTTGAAGCTTGTTTAAGACCATATAATACTTTTGTGAGTTTGAATACATAATCTAAATGTTCATGATCTTCAAAGCCTGGAGGTTGTTTGACATACACTTCTTCATTTAAGTATTCATTTAAGAATGTATTTTTTACATCCATTTGAAATAATCAAAATTGTTTAAATGATGCAAAAGTAAGTAACATTCTTATGGTCTCAAGTCTGGCAACAAGTGCAAATGTTTTATCATAATCTATTCTCTTTTTTTTTAGAATATCCCTGTACTACCAAACGTGCTTTATTTTTTACAATGATCCCAAATTCATCAAGTTTATTTTTAAAGATCCATTTTGTGCCAATGATAGACCAATCATTTGCTTCTGGCACAAGTATCCACACATTGTTATGTTTAAACTGATCTAGCTCTTCTTGCATTGCTATGATCCAATTTTCATCTAAAATGACATCTTTTATTGTTTTGGTTTCAACGTAAGATAAGAAAGTAAAATTACTACAGACATTATGAAGTGAGCTACAAGTTCTCACATTGTCATATACATTTCTTATAACATCTTCTAATGGATGATATTTATAAGTATGAACTAACTTGATTGGATCAGATAACTCATCTTCACTTACCTGTTCTTCATGAACGTTTTCCTCAAGTGGATTTGATGACTTAGCTTGTGGTAAATCTTTAGATCCTTTTTGAGCTTCAATTGATGTTTCAAGAAAATCGAATCTCTCATTTTCATCATCTGTTTTATCAACCTTTCTCGACCTAGAGTTAGTCTCATCAAATTTTACATTAACTGACTCTTCTACTATATTGTTCGCTTATTATAGATACGATATGCTTTGCTAGAAGAAGAATACCCTAGAAATACACCTTTATCACTTTTCTTGTTAAATTTATCAATGTTATCTTTTCCATTATTCAATACAAAGCATTTACAACCAAATGAATGAAAATATGCAATGTTTGGCCTTCTACCTTTCCATAGTTCATAAGAAGTTTTCTTTAAAATTGGATGAACATAAACATAATTGATTATGTAACATGTAATGTTTATAGTTTTAGCCCAACATCTATGAGAAATATTTGTATCAATTAACATAGTTCAAGCCATTTCAACTAAAATTCTATTTTTCCTGTCAACTACTCTATTTTGTTGTGGAGTTCTAGGTGCAAAAAAATTATGAGTTATTCCAAGTTCATTATAAAAGTCATTGAATTGAATATTGTCAAATTATCTGCCATGATCACTTTGAATTGAGAGAATTTGTGTTCCACTTTCATTTGAACTTTGTGATGAAATTTCTTGAAAAGCTCAAAACATTCATCTTTTCCACCTAGAAACAGTACCTAAGCATATCTAAAAAAATAATCAACAATTACATACCCATATTATTTTCCACTTAACCTTCGTAATCGTGTAGGTCCAAAAAGATCCATATGCAATAACTCAAGAGGCTTAGATGTAGAAATAAAATTTTTTGATTTAAAAGAAACTTTTGTTTGTTTGCCAAATTGGCATGCATCACATACATGATCCACATTGATCTTTATTTTTGGTAAGCCTTTCACAAGATCAAGTTTTATAAGCTTCTTAATTGTGTACATGTTGGCATGATCAAAACATTTATGTCATATTAAAACCTCATTGTCTATTATAGATAGACACTTTACATGATCCACATTAACGTCAAAAGTATGCACACTTCCATTTCACTTTCCACAACATATACTATTTCCCACATTACCGCAAACAATACATTTATCAGACTTAAACACAACTTCAAAACCTTTGTCACATAGTTGATTTATGCTCAAAAGGCTGTGTTTAAGACTTTTTATATAATACATATCAATAATATCCACATCTAAAATATTTACCATTCCAATTTTTCTGATTATTTGTTGATTATTGTCTTAAAAGTTACTTTATCTTTATCCTAAAAAGATAAACTTTTGAACAAATGCTTGCTTCTTGTCATGTGATGTGAGCATCCACTACAAGGTACCAGCTGGATTTTATTCTTGAAGTCAAGCATACCTAAAAAAGAAAAAGTCAAGTCTTTGGTACTCACATCTTGAGTCCATGTTTGTCAAGTAGGAAAACAGTTTGTTAAGGCAGCTAAATTAATTTTATTCTATTGTTTTGTAATCTTTTTACTATACAATTGTAAGCAACGTGCCCAAATTTGTGGCAAAAATAACATTGACCTTTGTGAAAGCTGAAAATATTTCTTTTGAAATATGTAGTATTGTTTTGACAAAATGAGCAATTGTTCTTCATCTGATCGATAGTATTCAAAGAAGTTTTATACTATTTCAACTTTTGCTTTTCATCCAACATTTTCTTTGAGTCAATTTTTAGAAGATCATTTTCATATTTCAATTCTAAATACTAATAAAAAAGAACATTAAATTCTAGTTGAATTCTCAATATCACTTCTTTTTTAATTTAAAGTTCCATTTTAAATTTTGCATATTTTTTTGTTATTAATTTTGATTCATTAGGTAGTTCATTATGTTCTTTTTGCAATTCAAATAAGAACTCATTATAACTTACCTCATCTGATGCATTGCTCTCTTTATCTTCATCTTCATGTGCCATTAGACCAATATGACATTCCTCATCTTCAGATTTAGAATCCATAGAGATGGATGAGTTACTATCACACCAAGCTCCGAAATTTGAGGTTTTTGGTTCTTCTTTCTATCCTTTTTGACAGATGGGCATACTCTCTTTAGATGTTAGTTCCCGCCATAGTTATGACACATGAGTTCCTCTTCTTCCTTTTTGACTGAAGTTTCAGCTTTGAATTTTTTTTCACCTTTCTTATTTTGTACTCTTCGAGCCGTTGCAAATCTATTCTTCATTTTATTATTTGTTTGAAGAAAGTTTTTGAATCGATGAGTGAGCATAGCAATTTCCTCATCTTCTTCACCTGCATCAAGATCAGATTGATTAGAATTAGCTTTTAGGCTTACGAATCTCTTACCTTTTGATTCGGTTTCATTCTTCTTGATGACATGTTCATGTGATAGCAACGATCCTATCAAGTCATCAACATTTAACTTTGAGATATGTTTTGCTTCTTCAATTGATGTCACTTTTGCAGTCCAAGCTTTAGGTAAAGATTTGAGTATTTTCTGAACTTCTACCTTCTCGGTAATCTCTTTTCCAAGACCTTTCAAAGCATTAATAATCTTGGTAAACCTATGATTCATCTCAGTAATGAATTCATTAGGAAGGATCGTAAACAGTTCATAATCATGCATTAAAAGATTCATTCTTGTTTCTTTCACTCGTGATGTGCCTTCATGGGTAACTTGAAGTTTTTCCTATATGTCTTTCGCAGTTTTTCAAGTTGACACTCTTTCAAACTCAACTTGAGAATTAGCACAATATAATAAGCTTTTAGCTTGTTCATTTGTTGAGCTTTTTTCTTTTTGTTTAGTAGTCCAAGTACTTGTTTTTCCTATAGGTGTTCTAAAATCATCTTCAATTATGAACCATGCAAACATATTATAACCCATAAAGAAACTTTGCATTCTTAATTTTCATAGAAGATAATTATCTTCAGTTAGATATGGAGGTTTATTTGTAGATAATCCCTCTAGAAAACTAGTTGATTGGAATGCAAATCCATTGCTTCCATTTATACCACTATTGTCATTGCCACTTTCATTTATACTTGATCAAGCCATGGAGGATCACTTTGAGCAATACAAAGATAGCTCTAATACCACTTATTGGTCCCACCATATGGCTAAACGTACACAATCTTATAAAAGAGATTTAATGTACTATAAAGATAATGACACACGCATTAAAAACATAGATGTTATAGTGGTTCAACACTCTCTACCTACTCCACTCTCCAAGTCACAATCACAGACTTCGGTTCTACTAATCAACTTAATTCCAAAATTATAGTGGTACGAAAACTCTGTTCTCTGGACTTCCACTTCTAGGTAACAATATAGATGAATCACTTACACAATCTGTAATGATTCAACTATTTCTTGGTTTACAACCCAAATCAAGGTGCAATGAATACAAAGAAGAATGTAATAATGAAATGCTTACAACCTATTCAATTCTTAGGTGAGCTTAAGTGCTTTTGATTGTCTAAGCTTTGGTCACCTGCAAAACCAAAGATAGAATTTCTTTATAATCTTGATCTCTTGATTTTCTCTTGATAACACTACAAGAATTTTTCTTCTCTATTTTCCCACACTTCTTTCTTTAACATATCTCCCCTTAATATAAATGCTAAACTACAAGGAGATAACCTCTCAAAAGAGGTTAAAGAAAGTGTCAAAGTTGCTTCATTTCTAAATCTTCTAACTACCTACAATGATGCCAAAACCATCGAAGTTTTATGATAAATCGTCAACATTTTCCTTTATAGAAAAATCCATTGAAGTTTAACATCGCCAGATATGTCACTGGCTCCTAATCTGTCAAGGTTCATCAAAGGCCAACTTCGCCTGATTTGAATCCGTCGAGGTTCACCATTTGCCAACTTCACCTAATTTGAATCCATCGAGGTTCACCTTTTGCCAACTTTGCCTGATTTAAATCTGTCAAGGTTCACCTATTGCCAACTTTGCCTGAGTCCCTAACTCCAAATCCGTCAAGGTTGTTGATCAAAAAGTTGATGAATTTCTCCGTTTAACATCTTCCATCCTTGACTTGTTTCCTAAAATTTATTTATATTCTATCTATCACTTCACACAACCTCATTACACACATTTCATCACATTTATATCAATCCACTATACATCAAAGATGTGTTACATCATCAAACCACATAGTAAAGAATATTTAATCCAAGTATGTTCATCATTTCAAGTTTGTTCATCATTAAGATAGAAAACAAAAATCAAACAAGAATAATTAATGTTACGCGCACCATAAAGTAAGAGCGTATGCTTGTATAATTGATCATTCATGATTATGTATTTGTATCGATTAATGTTTAGCAATTCATAATCATGCGTACAATTGTTAGAAATTTAAGCATACAAATTGCTTATCTTAACACAAGTTTTTTTTATCATCAAAATGATATACAATAATGCTAGCAGAAAGAAGATGAAATCTTAAGTTTTCTGGAATCTATGAGCAGTTCTTGAGGATTTGATGCTGGATTCATGTGCTAGGGAGGAAGCCACACATAAATTTGAAGGTAAGCTCTTTTTCCCAATTCAATTTTTGTTTTTACTAAACTAGGATTTTGTGTATAGTAGTTTTAGGGAAGATGATGGGTGTTTGTTGTTATAAACATGGAAAAAATAATTAATTCATGCTTAATGATATTTTGGAACTTAATTGGGCAAGAGTCCCACTAAATTTCCCTATTCCTAAGGGAGACTTCTGGCAAAAATCTGGCAGAATATCCCCTAAACTATATAATTATAAAGTCATACATTCATTATCATATGTACATTTGAATTTAATAATTATAAAACAATAACATAACTCACTAAATTAGCCCAACTTACCCACACCTCAGAACTTACGTCATCCCATGATGGTAATAAACATAATCCATCCCAATATCATATACATTTATCACTATTATTATATGTCATTACATTACAACATACATTATTATAATTAATACAATTGTACAATTTACCCTTATATAAATATACAAAGGAACTCCAATTCCAACATCCTATCATATCATCAAACATGTCTTCTACACATAATTGCAAATCCCAATCCACAGTTGGGAGTCTTCACTTGGCCTGTCAGCTAAAAGCATAAAAATAAGAAGGCGTGAGTCTAGACAACTTAGTAAGTAGGTAAAAATAATAGAAATCAATAATTAATTCACAATAACTTATTTTAACCTAAACATGCGATAAGTAATCACATCTTCAATATATAGCTATGAAGCTCAATCATCAATCCAATAACATTTAAATACGATTAGTATGAAGACCACAATCTTCATTGTTCCATAAAAACATGTAGATGTATCAATGACAACGAATATATCACATGATTTAAACATGCTTGTTCTCTAGAAATGGGATATCTTCTATCCCCTATTAAACATGCTTGTTCTCCAGAAATGGGATATCTTCTATCCCCTATCATTATATTTTGTAGCATAAGCAAAACACCAACTATGTCAATTCAAGGATATTTACTATCCATCACAATCGTGTATTCATAAATCCATAGAACATTAACCTTTAAAACATAATGGGATGTCTACTATCCTCATCCAATCAAACATGCCCGGATTCAAACAAATGGGCTAATTCCCATTTGTTTGATGGCAATAACATAATCTATTTCCATATCATACATATATTCTACTACTATGACATGTCATTACATTTCAAATATACATCATTTGAAATTAAACAATTACACCTATACATCATTATCTAAATACACCTATACAAATAAACAATTACTACTATACAAATACACAAAGGGGTGACAACCCCAATCCATTATCCTACCATAATATCTACAGTCATTCTCATAAATCTTCAACTCATAGTTTGAATCCTTTGCTTGACCTACAAATGAAAACTTTAAATAAGAAGGCGTGAGTCTAGGCAACTCAGTAAGTATGCATGTTAACAAACAATAATCAATCACACACATGTTCATATTATATCCAAAACATGTATAGTTTCTATTCCAATATACAAGCATTCACATTTAGCTAACAAAATGAACAACATCTTGTATAATGGGATATGCATCATCCCCATTCATCCTTATATTCAAATAACATAATAATTTCATTCTTATTTACCAACACAAAATGATCTCTATCCCAAATAGTTATCAAACTATACAACGATATCATATGATCATTTTATTCAAGTAAACATATCAATAACAAACATATCTCCAAATTTTAACGGACATGTTCACCACAAATGGGATATCTACTATCCCCAAACAAAACATACAAGCCTGGATTCAAAAAAATAGGCAATTCACCATGCATTCAACCAGAAAAGGGGGCCTACTTACCTTAAGAGAGAATTATTCCACAATGCCTCAAGTTCCATGATTGATCTTTCCACTCCATGCTCAAATGATCCTATACAGAGAATAACTTAATTTACTTTATATCCAATCAATGAATTGCAATTATACTCTAACACTAGTTATATGGCTATCTCACTCACATTCCTTTTTTACTTATTCACTAAACATACTTCAATGATCATACTAGGACTGCTATGAAGTCATTCGATTATATTTCTTTTCTTATTGAGATCTTCCCTCAAATACCTTTTAAGCATTTTTAAACTAACAATTTTATAGTAAAGTGAGTGAGGGGACTTTCTTCCCAATAACTCATAATTATAAGATAACATAATTAATAGTTAATCATTTTTCCCTTGGCAATTTCACATAAGCCAAGATTTTCCCCAATTTCCACTATATGTGAAAACTTAATAGGGCAAAATCATTATAATTACACATTTAATCATGTTTCCTCATAGCAATTAGCCATAACTATGAATTCTCATCCAAATTCCCCTATTCACAAATTGATACCAAACCTTAACATATAGAAAAAGTAAATTAAATGAGGAAAACCCAAATTACCATACTCAATTCACTTTAAACACACAATAATCCATTAATTTAACATTTTTCTCACGGTTCTACGATAAAACTCCATTATTTTTTTATCCTAAAGCACTATTTACAAACCCTAACTAGCATGAATCATCATGTTTTATGCCCAATCATTCCAAAGCATGTTACAATTATCTAATTAAGTATTTTCCTCATGAAAACCTCATAATTTCATATTAAATCAAGCATTTCACCCCCAATTTCAATTATTAAAGAGTTGGGTATAACCCTAGCCAGGCAAAATATGACTTCTCATGCTCAAACAAGCCCCAAAACATAATAATCCATGTATGAAACATTTTTCTCATGGTTTTAACACCCAAATCCACCATTTTCCCTCAAATTCCATAATTACTAAAACTCTAGTTAACATAAAATTTCAAATTAGGATTGAAAAAAGTATCTTACCATGAAATCCAAGTATGGCTTTCTGTAACGCCTCACACCCCCACCCTATGTGTTTTGACCACGCCACACCGGGGCTGATGCGGAACGCTACCATTTTCCTTTTTCTTAAGAAAAATATTTTCATAACCTCACAATTTCCCTAATTCTAAAGAAAATATCCTACCTAAAATTTGGCATAGTCTATCCTATATTATGGACATTTAAACCTAATATGCATGTATGAAATCAAATAACATGTACATTTTCATAGTTATAAGACAATAATTATATCTAAACACTTAGATCCATACTCACAGCTTCACCTAAGATAGGAACCATTTCATGATGGCAATGCATTACCCTAGATTAACACAAATCCATTCTTAATATCATACTTAAATGATTTACTATGACATGTCATACATCCTTTGAATCTTTTAAACTATAATTATGCAAATACATCATAAACTTTATAATTTAATATAATTAAATCGTCATACAAGAATATCATGGGATCTAATCCCCACATGCTATCATACCATCAACAGTCTTCTACCTTTGCTTGTTAGTCCCAATCCTCAGTTGGGAGTCTTTACCTGACCCGTCAGCTAAAACTTTAACATAAGAAGGTATGCATTCGAGCAACTTAGTAAGTAGTTATAGATAAAATAAAATAATAATTAGTCATAACAACATGTTCTAACCTAGAACATGTATCAAATACAACATAATTCAAATTTAAACCATCACCATAAACACATCACATTCCCATCTCATCCTGAGGTGTACAACCCTAGGCAATCATACCATAAGGCTCACATCCTCACACCCTATACCTTTCCAGTGTATAATATCATACAATGTCATTCTGGCACTTCACATCACATCTGAGTCACTTTGGCTCATCATACCATAATACACACCATACAGGCATCTCATTTCACCATACATGTTATGTAGGCACCACATATCCAATTATGCCTTACAGGCATAATATTATAGCTATCTTCAATGTACATTACATCATTGTACATATCTATACTATTATGGAATGCTTTCCATTCTATTCATACATACAGTCATATGATATTTCATGTGTTTCAACGGGGTAGAAATATATGAGGAAGAAACAATGTAAATGGAATAACATGACCGGAATTGGTCGCCTTTTGGAATGAACCAAGTAATTTCCATTATTATTGATTTTCCTCAATTGATTACACTTGCCGTGTATATCAGAAGAATTGTATGTTCACATCCTAGACCACAAGTGGTCCTAATTACATCGCCACAATGGAGAAAACCCTTGATTAAAAAGAAAAGTATAATGCATCTTAGAAACCCAAAAATAAAACACACACTCTCTCTCTCTCTCAAAATAGATGTGTGCTGTCTTTAGGATCGCTGAGCACATTGCGATGACTTGATATTTAAGAGATCACCTCAAGTCAATAGGCGAATGGGATGACATGGTTCTAGACTAGGTTGCTAGACACTAGGTCAACTGAAAAATGAGTGTTTTGACCTGATTGGTTTGTCCCGGGTGA
>JAYJMB010004091.1:0-13337 GCA_036873735.1 Pouteria campechiana | reverse complement strand
GTATTTTAATTTTTGGATAAAGTTGTATATTGACTTGATTATGTTTAAATAATGTGACTTATGTGGTGTAATGTTTCCTACTCCATTGTATAAATTCTGAAACTAAATGTAAGTATGTACATGTATAGCTACTTAAGTTTTATGGTGCATTGAAATTGGTTAAGTGCATTGAGAGTTATTGATACATTACTTTGGGTAATTTGGGAGGGCCTCATATGAGTGATTTAACTACAAGATATGGGAGAATAATGGAGGAGAATGAAGGGTTAAATAAAGCGAATTAAGGTATAAATAAGAGAGTGTAACATGGCAAATAAAGGAGCAAAATATGGAGCAAATAGGGCAAGCATAATATGTTGGAAATTTGGACAGCAGAATGCTAAGTTGTGGCCTAAGAAAAGAAAAGCAACAAAAGTTGGGACAGGGGATTTCTGAGCTGTTGCTCAGGTAGTAATCTGAGGGGACGTTGGGCTAGGGGATTTCTAGGCCATGACTCAGGATTTAGCAACAAGTGATAATTTTTTCATGTTATTTAAATAGTGTATTTTCTTTAGAACTTTGGAAAAAGGTTTTCTTAGAAAATTAAGGACATCATTTGGAGGTTTTAAAGACTTGGAAATGAAATACAAAAATGCTAGAGTGGTATATAATTGACTTGGATCTCGTGAGGGATGATTATCCTGAGATGGCACGGTTAGGGATGTAATACACATAGTTGGTGTGATGGCCTTTATGGCCAGATGTGATACGCTTGGTTGGTATGGTGGCTTGTATGGCCGAATGTGATACTCCTGGTTGACATGGTGGCCTGTATGGCCAGATGTGATATGCTTGGTTGGCGTGATGGCCTGTATGGTCAGATGTGATACTCTTGGTTGGCATGGTGGCCTATATGGCCGGGAGTGGTATGCTTGGTTGCGTGGTGGTTTGTATGGTTGAATGTGATATGCCTAGTTAGTGAGGTGACCTATATGGCCAGATATGGCTATGCCTAGTTGGCGGGGAGGCCTAAATGGCCTAGTTTATGTGACACACTTGATTTTTCCATTAGGTGTAGAAGGAGAACCTATGATCCCTATGGAGTAAAGAGGGTGGTGCGCCACTGATAATAGTAAGAGACTGTGGTGAGCCTGGCAGGCTTCATAGCCGGGGGTATAGGGAGGGACCAAAATACACCAAAGTGGGAGAGGAATGTCAACTGTCTACCAGATATTGAGTATGGATGCATTAAATAATTTAAGTAATAATCATTGATGCATTTTCTTTGTTGTATGATTGTGAGATACAATATGATATAATTTGTATACATATATAATATGATCTTGATGTTAATACCTTGTTGTTGTTTAATTACTATTTAATCTCATACTTCCTTATTGAGTTGCCTGGTGTCATTATGGTGTTTAGTTGACAGGCCTGAAAATGGAGCCCAAAGTGACATTGGAGCTCAGGATCGGAATAGGTTGTGACTTGTAACCGCTAGGAGCCCAAAATTATAAAATTTCTCTTTTTGGCATTCAAGAATGTAGATAAACTATAAAATTCTAAATTTGGGTGTGTGCTATCTATAAATGTGTAAAAACTAATTTTTGGCTGGCATGTCATGATGCAGGATAGGCATGAAATTTATCTGACTACCTCTATCATAATGCGATTGTCAATTTTGGGCAACTGTGGAGGTTTATAATGTTTAGTTTATGATGAATTTGATATGCATGATTATACAAAGTGATAGATTATACAGGTTAGAGATGGATAGTACAAGGGAGACTTTGTCCAAGGTTCCTAATGATATTGCCAAATAGTAATTCCTGAAGTGAGGTGTTACAAAATGCTTCATTCTTAACAATAGAAAAGGAAACCTTGGGAAATTTGACAGTAAATCTAATGAAGGGATATTCCTTGGCGATTCCATTATTGGTAAGGTATTTAGAGTCTATAACCTAAGTAATAGATCTATATAAGAGTCTGTCCATGTCAAATTTGATGAATCTACTAACTGGTCTAAAAGAACAAGTGATTTTGATGATAAAGTAGATAGATTCACTGCAAATATGGAGAAGTAAAACATGCAAGACAAATAGACACATGCTCCACAAATAGAAAGAGCAATGTATGAAGTAGACAGACAACTTAAATCATCCACAACTAAGGTAAATGAGGAAGGTACTCTTCTCTTCTTAGAGATTAGAGATTAATGCATGCTCATCCTAAAAACCAAATAATTGGTGATGTGTTTGAAAAAGTTAGGACTAGATCAAGTTATTGATGGTCCTTTCAGTATACTAGATAGACTCA
Organism: Pouteria campechiana; assembly: GCA_036873735.1. Taxonomy (NCBI): domain Eukaryota; kingdom Viridiplantae; phylum Streptophyta; class Magnoliopsida; order Ericales; family Sapotaceae; genus Pouteria; species Pouteria campechiana. Next base: position 11,039 of record JAYJMB010004091.1, on the reverse strand, counting down.
AAATTGGGTTTACAAAAATTTCTTGCTTAACCCTGATTTAGTCAAATTCCCTCTTTTTCTTGCTTGTGTGCAAATTTAGATAAACTAAATGATAAAGCTGTAAATGCAAACACAAATAACACACACAATATACAGTGGTTCGAGCCAACTGCTCTACTCCACTCTTTCAAGAGTACACTTTCTTGTGCCTTGGGTTCCACTATCACATATAATGGAATACAATAATGCACCCAACACTCTTTTAGATTCCAGCTCAAGGAGGTGTAAATTAGTGCACCAAGCACTCTTCTAAATCAACTCTAGGGGGCATAAACTAGTGCATCAAGCACTCTTCTAGATCAACTTTAGGGGGCATAAACTAGTGCACCAAGCACTCTTTTAGATCAGCTCTATGGGCATAAACTTAGTGCCACTACACTCTTCTGGATCAGCTCTAAGGGGCATAGACTAACGTACCCAACACTCTTCTAGATTAGCTCTAGGAGGCATAAACTAGTGCACCAAGCACTCTTCTAGATCAACTCTAGGGGGCATAAACTTAGTGTCACTGCACTCTTCTGGATCAGCTCTAAGGGGTATAAACTAATGTACCAAGTACTCTTCTCGATTAGCTCTAGGGGGCATAAACTAGTGCACTAGATCAACTCTAGAAGGCACAAACTTAGTGCCACTATACTCTTTTGGATTAGCTCAAGGGGGCATGAATACACAGATAAAATAGAAAAAATAGAGTTACACTTTGAATGTATTTCTTGTTGAGTACCGAGGAAGACTTGAATGTTACTCTTTGTTGATATAGAAGCTCTTCCCTTATATTGTAAAGAAGTAGGCCTTGAATGGGGATTGGAAGATAAAAGCTCTTGAATTGAGTAGTAAAGGTTAATGCCCTTGGCCTGGGGATGAAATGATTTGAAGAGGATTTTGATTTTGGCTCAAGCACCCACTTATTCAACTCTTTTTGAAAATGTCCCAACATTTTTCATTAAATATATATTCAAAATCATGAATGTTGACTAGCATTGAATGCATAAGACCATTTTAAGTTTTCTCTCATTGGAATGCACTACTTTTGATTGGATGTACATAGCTAAAAAGCCTGCGGCACATTTTATTGCCAAAAATGGTGACTGAATGATTATGCACGCAGAAAGTAAGAGCTCAGATGTATTTTGCTACTTTGTATTGATTGATAGCCACTCTTCTATTGATTTTGAACAAAGGCACGACTTCTACTTCATTTTCTCTATTTGCAGTCTTCCAAAGTTAATTTCACCTTACTTTATCTAGACAATTATTACATTATCCATAGTTAATTTTGAATGAATTTTGATGACATGGATGAAGCTGGACAGATTTGATTCGGATGATGTTTACTTTCATTTTTCAACTTCTTTTGGTTGGGTGAAGTTAGAAGAAGTCTTCTTGCTCCGCATTTGTCTGAGGTTAATTTCAAAAGAAGCTTCAGGTTGAGAATGAAGCTGGTTGACATGTTTTTTGATTTGATTCAATTTTTGGACAAAGGCTTCTGCTTCTTGACTTTAGCTCGGAGTTAAGCTCGGACCTTTAGTAACTTTAATCCTTCTAAAATATGATGAGAAGATTTTGTACATGTTCTGAAATTTTTGCTATCTTTGATTATTCCTGCACTCTAAGCACTTGACAGTTTTCATCAGTTCATAGCTTAATCAAGTTTCATATTTTCAAATATGGCATCTTCATTCAAGCACAATTCCTTTCTTACATGTAACATGACAACTTTATGAAGTATAATATTTTTATCCATGTGAATATATATGATCCAACATATTCCAAAATGATAAACAAGGTTAAACGCGATATGGATCATAGCAATTTTTCCTTTAATCATGTAGACAACTTGTGTGCATCTTGCATAATAATTTAAACATGCATAGATTTCAAGCATCAATGTCCACAATTCAAGATTTTTTTTAAAACTCAGCATAAATCAAAACTTAATACAAGTTTTGTTGTAATCACATACACGCACACACATTCTCACTTCATGATGGGATTGATGTAGCATGAGATTCATGAGATTACTTGGTAAGTGTTTTGAATGATTTTTAGTTATGTGTATATGTGTAATTTATCTGGCATGTTCTTAATTATTTAAGAGAGATTATCTTGAATGTCTCATGAAACATGATTGTCATTTTGCTCCAGGACGATTGAAAGCTAAGTTTGGGGGTATTTGATTAATTGATAATCTACCATATTTTAATACCTAAATTTATATGCTTTTGATCCTTATTTTACATGATTTTATTGGACTATAATCATATTAGATATTACACTTAATAGAGTTAGTTGGTGTTTTAGGTATAAAAAAATGTCAAAAAGGAGCTGACAATAAAAAGTCCACTTTGAGGACATTCTGGTATATATAAAGTCTGATTTAGGAAATGTGTTCAACATGAAAGTTTTAGAGATTTAAATTAGATGTCCAAAAAATCAAGAATTATTGGATTTGGAGATCAAATGTAAAAGTCATGGCCAAAACACTGCAACTATTTTAGACTTCAAACCTACTAAATAAGCCAAAAGGCATCACTTATAGACCATTTTTGGGATAGATTTAGGATGATTTAGAGAAAGTGTTAAACATAAAAGTTATATCCCTTAAAATTATCTTTCCAAAGAATCAAATATTATATGATTTTAATATTTTATAGAAAATTTATGATCAAAATACTAAACCCTTCTTTGGTAAACAACGAGTTGGGCAAATGATGCAAGGAGTTATGGGCAGCAACTTGTGTGCCACAGCACTTATGCGGAGCATGTGATATGTTATAACTTAACCCTAAAGAGGAATTGCAAAGGGGAGCTTTTGTGGAAAATTCAGGAGGCATGTTTTTTGGTTTTGAGAGGCTTTTGGAGAGAAGAAAAAAGGAAAAAGAAGGAAAGAAGCAAAATTGGAGGAGAAGGACTTTAAGATGGTGCAAAGTTAGAGGAAGATCATCAACTTAGAGTTTTATATTTCTTTCTTATTATTCCTTTAATATTTGAAACATGTTTAGAATGCTTAGAATTATTTTTTTTATCATTATGAGTAGCTAAACTTCTCCTTCTAGAGGAGAGATGGATCTTATGTGGATATCATAGGATGATTGATTAGTTATATTGTTGAGAAATCTTTTTAGTTTATTTATGATGCTTTATTCTTAATACTTTTAATTTATAGGCCATCTATTGAATAATTTTATATTAATGATTTGACACTTGAGAGAGATAATCCTCAATAGGATCTAGGTATCATAATATGAAATTCTAGATGACTACAGAGAGCTTCATGGTTTTATGAAATTGTTTAAAGAGAATCACAGATCTTAAAGTATGCTTAATCTTATGATTTCTATAGGGATATCAAAATTGAAATTTTATGAATAAATACTTGACTCAGCACTCAAGAGAGGGAGTTGAGTGAATTAGGATTCTTAATTTATAAACCAATAGAACGATCAATGTATAACGAGTTGAGAATACTATGATTGAAGCATAAGTAAAATCGATCCTCTAGAGCTTCTTTATCTCGATTCCTTCCCACAAAAGTCCATTTACTTCTATATCTTGTTCAAATTCTTATTATTTGTTATCCAAATGAAGTTAGGTTTATTAATATTAATAACTAGTGACTAAATGAAATATGTGATCCCTGTAGAGACAACATTCTCTCCTCACTATACTGCAAAACTTGATGTCGTACACTTACGGTATAATTTGTAGCAGACATCATGTTCGAGTTCAGTTTCCATGTCTAGAATTAAGATTTTGAACTTAGACTAGTGCTTAGCTTGCAACAAACTTCATTTAACTATGTCTGAAAAATGAATCGCCATGTCTGGAAATGAATAGCCATGTTTGAAGTTAACATTTCAAACTTGGACTGGCGCAATTTGCATTTGGTTGCATGGTTGACATCTAGCTATGTCCAAAAGTGAGTTGGTTATGTCCAAAGTTAATGTTTTGAACATGCCTCTTCAGCAATAGTATTGTCTAGGATTTAACACTTTGGATTTTCGGACTTGAACTTCTTGACACACTTGGTTCTTTCTTTAGTCTTCAACAGTATTCGAGTCTGAATTCTATGTCTGAGAATGACTTTACACTTCTAGCATCTTGGCTTCTTGTTTAGCATTGTTCAAATTGATTCTATGTCCAAGATTAGTCATGTGGTGTCCAAACTTGCTTCTTTAATGTTTGACTCTTTGCTTAAGTTTAGAACTTATATTGTTTTCTCCATTTTGAATCTTGTTTTTGTTCGAGTTTGGGTGCTTGTCTAAATTACTTTGGCATTGCTTTGAGACATATTAGGAAGTTGTTTCATACACCGTTCTTCAAAGTTTCAATGTCATTCTTTCTCATTTGACCGTTTAGATTTTCTTCCTTATAAGCTAGTGGATCTTGTCTTTGAAAAAGTCTTGCATGCACCATCCACTTATGTTATTTCCCTCATATGTTGTTTGTTACTACACACTTGGGAAATATTGATTAATAGCTTAAGCTTTCACTCATGTGCTTTTGTTCATCATCAAAACTTAGATGGTTAAATATGTTCATCATCAAAATCAAGCTCAGTAAAGAGGTTTAGTTCAACAATCTCCCCCTTTTTGATGATGACAAAACATTTGAGTGAATTATCTTTGAAACAGGTAAAACATGAACATACATAGGAACTAAATATTATAGCATAGCTCCCCCCGACTTAGTGTATCCTCCCTCTAAATAAGTGCATTGGGTTCTAATCATGCAAGCATACAGACAACATAATGTTCTTCTCATACAAAAATACAACTTATTCTTTATCTTTTGTTAAAACAAGTCATTCTACCTCTTTTTTTATTATAAAATTCACAGGGGAAAACATCCAAGATAGAATATGTGTGAAAGTGAAATACATAGAATTGACACATAAAGAAATTGCATTTCATTTCATTTCAGTATAAACAAAGTTATAAATAGAGATACACTCAAATATATATATATATATATATCAATACAAACAAAGTGTTAAATTATTAGTGAAAGGGTGTAGTAAGTGTGGGATGGATGGAAGAAAAGGTGGGACCGGAGAGATTATGGCGGAGCCTGATTATGATCCTTCAAAAAGTTTGGAATCATACATAGGAATGAGTCCATTATATTTGAAGGTCACATCGGAGGACCTAAAGTTTTGGATGGGAGAGAAGGGGTTGTTCCTAGTGTTGCTTCTCCCTTCTAGTCTTCAGCCTTAATGGATGGTAACTTAGAAAGTCTGGGCTTTGGACTTGCATAAAGATGATCTTCATAACCTCTATAGAACATGATATTTCTTATAGATATCTAGTTAAGCTCCTTATCTTCTTCTTTAGAAAATCATGAAATCTAGCAAATCCAACAGAAGAACTATTTCAAATCCAAAACATTTTAACCACTACTCTGTCCACTTTGCTTCCCTTCAATGAATTCTCTTTTGCACACACTTTTCTATCTCTACTCATGATCTCTATTACACAAACTAAGTTCTCTCTAGTTTTTCACTCTTGCCTTAGCAGCAAATAGATGAGGATGAGTTATATAGACATTTCTGCTAATAGTAGGGTGGTTGCTAGAGAGTTTCTACTAGGTTCCAATGTATTCTTGATGAAATATTTAATAAATGTTTGCTAAAGTTGATCAAGGGATACACATGCCAGTAATGTTTTAATTCCTACAAGAAAATGAGACTTAGTCTCAAAAATGGGGTTTAGGTATTTTAAGAAGATAATCAATAGGACTTGAAGTTTCGAACACAGAAAGGATTTGGCTAAGTTTGGAATTATAATATCGGACATGAAGGATTTTGTTTGAAAATAGTATGTTGCAAAGTTTGGAATTATGATGTCAGACATGAATGGATGTATTTGGAGATATGATTTCAAACATGAAATGGGTATTATGAAGTGAAGTTTCATGAAGTCCAAGATTGTGTCCTAAAAAGCTATGTCTGAAAGTTCTAACTAACACAACATATACACATATATGGTATTCAGCAATTAAAGTAATTATTCAATCATATGAATGCAAACATAAAGTGATGATCAAGATATTTTTATTATACAAAAGGATCTATCATTCCTAATTCCCTTCTAATTATACAAAATCTCTCCTTTATGAGTGGCTTAGTCAAAATGTCTACTAATTGTTTTTTGGTTCGTACAAATTCTAAATAGACATTGTGATTTTGGACATAATCTCTAATGAAATGGTGTTTGATTTCTATATACTTAGATCTATAATGCATAACAAGATTCTTGGTTAGATTTAGAGCACTTATATTATCACATCGAATGGGCATATTAACAAATTTCAAATGATAGTCTCCCAGCTGCTGTTTAGTCCATAAAATCTGTGCACAATAACTTCTAGCTGCAATATATTTGGCCTCGATAGTTGACAGTGCAACAGATGTTTGCTTCCTAGAAAATCATGATATGATCATACTTCTAAGAAATTGACAAGTTCCTAAGTTACTCTTCATATATACTCTATAACCAACAAAATCAGTATCAGAGTACCCAACTAACTTAAAATCTGAACCTTCTAGATACCATAAATCAAAATTTGGAGTATTTAAGAGGTATTAAAAGATTCTTTTAATAGCAATAAGATGTGATTTTCTAGGATCTGACCAGAATCTAGCACACATACATACACTAAACATAATATCTGTCCTACTTACAATAAGATATAATAAAGATCATATCATGCTTCTGTAAAGCTTTTGGCAAATACATTTTCCTTTTTTATCTTTATCCAAATTGATGGAAGTACTTATTAGAGTTCCATACCTTCTTCTATCTTTAAGTTTGAATTTCTTCAGTAGTTCTTTTGTGTATTGAGTTTGGTGGATAAAGATTCCTTCTTTTTTCTTACTTCACTTGTAGTCCCCAAAAGAAGTTCAATTCACCACCAAACTTATTTCAAATTCTCTTTGCATCAACTTAGAAAACTCTTGACAAAGATTTTCATTGGTAGCTCCAAATAAAATTTCATCAACATATATTTGCATAATAAGAATATCAATCATAGCATGCTTAATGAGGAGTGTGGTATCTACTTTATCACTTGAGAATCCTTTCTCAATCAAAAATCTACTTAGCCTCTCATATCATGCTCTAGGAGCCTGTTTCAATCCATAAAGGGATTTCTTGAGTTTGAAGACATGGTTGGGATCATGAGAATGTTCAAATGCAGGGGGTTGTTCCATATAAAATTCTTCATTAATGAAACCATTCAAAAATGTAGATTTGGCATCCATTTGGTAAAGTTTAAAATTCATGAAAGATGCAAATGCTAACGACATTCTTATGACTTCTATTGTAGCAATAGGGGCATATGGTTCATCAAAGTCTATTCCTTCTTCTTGACAGTACCTGTTTGCTACTAATCTTGCTTTGTTTCTCATAATTAATATAGATTCATCATGTTTGTTCCTAAAGACCTATTTGGTTCCTATAACAAATTAGTGGTTCGGTCTTGGAACTAAAGTTCACACATCATTTTTTTTTAAATTGGTCCAATTCTTCTTACATAGCTAAAATTCAATTCTCATATTCTTACGCATGGTCCATGTAGGTTGGCTCTATTTGAGAAATGAAGGTAAAATTATCACATATTTGGTGATAAGATGATCTAGTTCTAACTCAATACATCACCAATTACTTGGTTTTCAAGATGATCATGCATGAATCTCCAATCTCTAGGAAGAGAAGAATTACCTTCCTCATACCTCACTAGTGGATGATTCAAACTGTCTGTCACTCCATCCTTTGCTGTTTCTATTTGTGGAGTTTGTTTATCTTGATTTTACAAGTTTATCCTCTCCTTGTTTGCTATAAGGCTATCTGCTTCATCATCAAACTCATTTGATCTTTTCAAGTAGTTAGTAGATTCATCAAACTTAACATGAACAAACTCTTCTATAGCTCTACCACTCATATTGTAAATTTTGAATGCTTTGCTAAAAATGGAATAGCTAAGGAATATCCCTTCATCAGATTTCCTATTAAAATTTTCAAGGTTTCCCTTTCCTTTGTTAAGAATAAAACATTTATAACCAAAAGTATGAAAAATGATACGTTAGGATTTTTTCAGTAATACAACTCAAATAGAGTTTTGTTGAGTATAGGCCTAGTATGAATTCTATTAATAATAAAACAAGTAGTATTTATAGCTTCAACCCACACAACTTAAATGGAGTTTTGTTGAGTATAGGTCTAGTATGAATTCTATTGATAATGAAACAAGCATTATTTATAGCTTCAACAAAAAAATGTTATGGCAGATTATATTCATTAAACATGGTCTTTGCCATTTCTTGTAAGGTTTTATTTTTTCCCTCTACTACTCCATTCTACTGGGCTATTCTTGATATAGAGAAAGTTCAAAAGATACCATTATTTTCATAGTAAGTTGTGAACTTGTGGTTTTCAAACTCTTACCATGATCACTCCTAATGGCAACAATATAAGAACTTTATTCATTCTGCAAACACTTGGAAAAGAACTCAAAGAATAAAAAAGCCCCATCTTTAGATGTAAGAAACATTACCTAGGTATATCTACTATAGTCATCAACAATGACATATGCATAATGTTTCCTTCTAAGATTTCTAGTTCTCATTGGTCCCACTAAATTCATATATAGTAATTAAAGTGGCTTAGTTGTTTATACTTCTCTGTTTGGCTTGAAGGACTCTTTCGCATGGTTTCCTCTCATGCAGGCATCACACAAATGTCCTTTGTCAAATTTTAGTTTAGGTAATCCAACTATAAGATCCCTTTGGTATAGTCTTTCTATCATATCTTTGTTGGCATATCCCAATCTTTTATACTATAATAGGGACTCATCATGACTAATAAAATACTTAGATTGGATATCAAATAAGTTTACTATATACAAATTTCCATGCCTTTTGCCTAGAACTACAATTGAGTCATGTTGATCTAGGACTAATAAATGTGTGATTCAAACACAACCTTATAACCACTATCACAAAACTGACTAACACTCAGAAGGTTATACTTAAATCCCTCAACTAAAAGTACATTTGAAATAATAGTAGAATATGGTTAGCTGACCTTACCAATCCTAACAACTCTATCTTTCCCATTATCTCTGAAGATTATTATTCCACCACGTTTCTCTTTTTTTTCAATGAACAGATCCTTCTCCCTATCATGTGTCTTGAGTAACAATTGTCAATGTAATACATGCTGCTTCTTGTGACTCTGAAACACACTTGCAATGACAACGTCAAGCTTTAATCTTTGGTACCCATTTGGGAATGGGTCCAAGTGGGTTAGCGGTAACAAATTTTGGTACCCTTGCTTCTTGGGTGCCACTACTCTAATGTTAGGAGATTGAATTGCATTTACTACATCTGCAACTATCCTAGAAATCTAAACCATGGTCTATTTAGGCCTTTATTTTCTTCCAGAATAATAGTCCTTTTTCCTATGTTGCTGACCACCTTTACTCTTCTTCCTTAACCTGCTCAAGTTCTTGAATGGTGAATTGATCACTCTTAAGCTTATTGTTTTCATTTTTTAACTTAGAGCATTCATTGGTTACTTTTAATAGCTCCTTCTTTGTTTCCTTGTATTCGGCTTTTAAAGCCTTGAAATCTACATACAAAGTTTCTACTTCATCAAGAAAACTTTGATATTCAAGTTCAAAAGTTAGTTCATCTTCATGGATGGTGAAACTGATTTCAGTGTGGTATTCTCCTTGATCTCCTTTTGTAGGTGACAATCTATTGAATTTTGCTTCGAGTTCATCCTCACTTAGTTCATCTTCATGGATGGTGAAACTGATTTCGGTGTGGTATTCTCCTTGATCTCCTTTTATAGGTGACAATCTATTGAATTTTGCTTAGAGTTCATCCTCACTGTCACTTGCACTTTCATGTAGCATATTTTCAATCATTTTCTATGTTGCAAGTGCTTTCTTCTTCTTATTGAAGCGTTTGTTGTTGCTATTTCTTTTTTTATTTTTACGATATGAATTATGCTTTTTATTCTATTGTTCCTCTTGCCTCTTGTCAGATTCTTAGCAATCATAACTCATGTGGCCAGGCTTGCCACAGTTGTAGTAGGTGGAAACATCTTTTCTCTTATCTTTGTTTCTAAAATTTTTAAAATTACTTCCAGTCTTCCTCTTGAACATGGTTTTGAATCCTTTTTAGCTCCACTTGTTGAAGCTTCACTTTGTGAATCATCTTTTCATTTAGCTCTCAATGCTATTGATTTCTTTTCTTTCGGTTCATCTTGAGCTCTTTGCTTCATTATAACTTCATGGGTCATGAGCGAACCTATAAGCTCTTGAAGTTTCATCTTGTTCAGGTGTCTTACTTCCTAAATAGTTGTAACCATTGCCATCCACTACCTTAGTAAAGATCACAGGATCTTCTTCACCTTTTTGGGTTCTTCCTATGTTTCTCCAAGACCTTTCAACTCATTGGTGATCTTCTAAAATCTTTCAAACATTTTTGATATTGTTTCACTATCCTGTATATGGAAGGCTTAATATTCTTATGCAAGTATATTAATTTTGGTATCTTTGACCTGATTAGTACCCTCATATGTAACTTTTAGCTCGTCCTAAATCTCCTTTGTTGAGTCACACACAAAAAATTTTTTAAACTTAGAAGGTGACAATGCACAGTAGAAGCTATTCTTAGCTTTAGTATCTCTCTCTACTAACTTAATATTTTCAGTAGTATGTTTGTCTTCTATGTTTGTGACAGTCTTCCCATCTTTAATGATTTTTCATAACTTATAGTTAGTGGTTATGAAGAAGTTTTGCATAAGCATCTTCTAGTACCCAAAATCACTGTCATAAAAAAATGGGGTTCTAGTAGTTGACTATCCTTCAACTGTGGTGTTGTAGATTGTGATGGCCATAGGGATCACTTCAAGTAGTCAAAGAAATATATAATCAAGATTAACTATTGAAGCCCCGCTCTGATACCAATTATTGGTCACTATCTAAGGTAG
>JAYJMB010004090.1:631-13339 GCA_036873735.1 Pouteria campechiana | reverse complement strand
TCATACAATATAATTTTTCAGAGCTCACTGATTAATAGCACTCAAGTTATACATTACTTTGCCTCTTTACTAGGTGATTTGTATAGAGTTTAAGTAAAGATTTGTATAGAGTTTAAGCACATATAAAATGATTACTTGTTGAAGCATAATAAATATCAATACCTTAGAAATGTGATTTAGATAGATATTTGGCTTATCATCTATCAATGCAATGGAGATTGATTATCTTGGAAAAAGCATTATCTAATTAAGAGAGGTTACTTGTTTGAGCTCTTTTCTCCTTTCATCTTTCTCTTAGCTTCCTCAGCCTTCTTTGTTGACACTACACTACCTTTATACTGCTTCAAAAATTTCTTCCTGTTGAAGGTAGATGGCTTGAATGAATGTTGAAGACCATTGTGAATTTTTTCCCATTGAAAAGATGTCTTCTTGATAAACTCATTTTAGCTAGAAAGCCTATGGCGCTATCCTTGAAAAAGATGTCTTTCCGATTTTGGCAAACACTAGATGGAGACTTTCTACATGACTGACTCTTTCATTCTTTTAGACAGATACTCATTAAGCTTGAAGGGATGCAACCTCTGAGGGTTGCAATCCTTGTCAGACTGAAAATTGCTTTCCTTTGAATTTCTTTTCATCTTTAGCTAAGCTTAATTTGTCCAGTAGTTTAATAAGATCTACTTCAAGTGAAAGTTTGACGCAAGAGTGTAGCCAATATTGTCTGGTATAAGTGGCTTCTACTCTTCATGATGTACCATGATAATTTAGCTATAATTTGTCTAAGGACTTAGTCTGATTAAGTCCAGTTTGTCTACTCTAAGTAATAGACGAATTGGTTTTGAGCAGATCCATAAGATAAAGTGGACAACTTCATCTTTATAATTTTACCTGAGTTCATTGTAGCTCTTTTACTTTTTCTTCTAGTTTGTTTGTTATAAATAATATACGAATTGTAGAGGCACAGATGAAGTTCTTCTCTTACTATTCACCAGACAAAGTTCTTTCATCAAATGAAGTAGCTTTATCTGTTAAAAGTAATAAACAACTCTTGTTAGCACGAACAAGGCTTCTTCATAGCAAACAAATTGACTTTGTCTATTGAGAGCTTTAGACAAATTTGGAAGGCATAGACGATGTCTTTCAAGTAGTTTATCTTTTGGTTTGTCTATTATAAGTAACAAATGAATTGACAAGGCACAGACAAATCCTCTTTCTAGCATTTTGTCTGTTGGTTTGTCTACTATAAGTAATAGATGAATTGTAAAGGCACAGACTATATTTTTCCAGTAGTTTGTCTATTAGTTTGTTTGTTATAAGTAACAGATGAATCGTAGAGGCATAGACTAATCATCATTTTAGCAATTCATCTGTTGGTTTGTTTATTGTAAGTAATGGACAACTTTGCAAATGAAGATGACAAATAAAGTAAGCTATTCATTTGAGGCTACTGTGCCACTTCTACTTCATCTTCTACTTTATCTGTAGTTAGTTGCAAATGAGTTCCTTGTTCTCCTTTTCTTATGGGATAGACTTCATATGAGAGAAAAATGTTTGATTAGTTCAACTTCATTTTTAGCTCTTTATTTGTCTTATTTCAGCTTCATTTCATCTTTGCTTCTGCAATCTGAATTCATCTTTGTGTTGTGAACAGTTGTTGTATAGGAAGAATTTATCTAACTTATCCATGGAATAATTTGTCTGAGTCCTGAAGATTTCTACAGCAGTTGAAGCTTTATTCATAGTGCCCTTTGATATCTTTAGTGCCAGATATATTCTTGATTGAAGTGTGTATGGACCAGCTGATTGAATTATATTTGAACATTTCTAAATGCTTGGATGATATGTCTTCTTTTCAACGTTCCAATGTCATTCTTTCCGAGCATTTAGATATTCTTTTAGTGTATTGGATCTCCTTGCTAATATATTCTCTATATACACTGTCCACTTTGAGTTGCTTCCCTGTATATCATTTATATCTGTTTCTATAATACTTAAGAACACAAATGTCAGTACCTTAAGTTTTCCCTTATATCTTGTTGCTCGTCATCAAAACTTGGTTGTTTGCCATATATACCATTTGGTTCAGCAACTTTGTTTGTACCATTGAAGGTTAGGATAAATGCATATAATGAAAAGGAACTTCTCCAGACAAATGCAAAACAAAGAAAAAGTCTATCTTACTTTGTTTTATTGAAAAGATGAATAACAAAAAGAAGAATTTATCTAAGGATAATAAGCCAGATAGTGAAGATGAACTCCATTAGCCACTCGGACAAATGTGCTCAATGGGAAGAATGTTGTCTTAATCCTTTGTGCTTGAACAAATGCTTGCAATGTGAAGATATTCATTTGGCCAATGAAAATTGTAAGACAAACTTTGTCCTATACTTACTATGGATGAATGTGGAGAAAAATAACAATACAACATACGTCATCCAAATGAACAAATGGAAAGAATCATTCATGCCCAGCTTTGAGACTTCATTTGTGCTATCGGACTTCGTCTGTTACTTACTATAGATGAAGTATATTCATGAAGCTTTGACTAGCAGATTCAAATCAATAGGAAGTTTGCTTGAGACTTATGATAGACAAATGCAGAGATAGAGAGAAGTCATTACTTCATTTAAGACTAATTGATTTATATGAATTGCATTAAAATGACATCTGCACTCTTGCCTTCAATGTGCAAACTTGTTTCAGTTACCATTTTTGACAATAAGCAGCATTGTAGGTTCTTCGATGGTGACAAGTCAAAACAAGAAAAAACATCTCAACAACATCTTTACCTTCCTCTTTGTAAAAGAATGGCATTACATCAACTTGGGACAAATAAGAAGCAATGCACTCCAACGGCAGAAATCACAATGGTCTTCTTCATTCATTACTGCTCCCGTTTCTACATCCAACATAATCTATTCCTCTCCAATGGTAAAAATTTTGAAGAAACTATTTAAGGAGAAGAATTGGGACAATTCAAGGCAATGAAGGAATACATTTCAAATAAACTAAACCTTATGCAAATTCTTTCACCCATGGCCAAGAGCTTTAACAGTCATTATCCTTTTATGAGCCTTAATTTGCAAATCTTTTTTTACATTATGGGAAGATCTCTTTGTATTGATAGAGTTGTAAAAGATCACATCTTTCATTGTGCTTCATTGTAACACTTTATAAAAGTATATAAGTTTTCTGGTTAATCTAAAAACTAGAGAATTGTTGGTAATCTCTATAAAACCATCAAGTTTGCTGATGAGTTTTGAAACTAGTGAGTTTGTGGTGAGCTTGGGAAAACCATGATGTATGAGTTATTGGTGAGCTTTGGAAAAAATTAAGTTTCTGGTGATCTTAGAAACCAGTGAGTTCTCGATGAGCTTGTGAAAATCAGAAGAGTGCTGGGAGCACTAGTGTATTTCTATTATATAGGATATAGTGGAACCCAAGACACAAGGAGAGTGTACTTTTGAAAGCGTGGATGTAGGGATAGGGTTCCTGAACCATTATAAAAATTTGTGTTGTTTGTGTGTCTATTTGATTGCTTTATCTTTCCCACATTTTACTGTTTTATTATTTATCTTACAATGCACCATACACAAGCACAAAAGTAGAAAATTTGATTTTATAGGAGTTAAGCAATTAATTTTTATATACCCAATTCACCCTCCCCTCTTGGGTTAAGCCATCTTCGGGATCCAACACCCTAACCAATTTGCAAGACTGTGTTAGGATTACCATGTGTTTACCCCTCTAGGCTTTGATGATGATGTTTTTGTTGGTTATCTCAAGGATGTTTTTAGCACCCAACTTCAATATGGGAGCAACTTAAGTTGGGTTCCCCCCTAAAAACCAATCCAACTTGATTTTCCAACAAGTTGAGCTAGATAAATCAGAAATATGGGTAAGGGAACTCAGTACCCAACCTAATTTGCAAAATAGTGTTAGGATTACCATGTGTTTGCCTATTTAGACTTTGATGATGATGTTTTGTTGGTTATCTCAAGGATGTATTTGGCACCCAACTTCAATAGGGGTGCAACTTGAGTTGGGTTCAACCTGAAAACCAATCCAACATGATTTTACAACAATTTGTGTTGGTTAAATCAGAAAAATGGGTTAAAAGAACTCAGTACCCAACCCGATTTGCAAAACCATGTTAGGATTACCATCTATTTGCCCCTCTAGGTTTTGATGATGATGTTTTTGTTGGTTATCTCAAGGATGTGTTTGGCGGCCAACTTAAATAGGGGTGAGTTGAGTTCAACTTGAAAACCAATCCAACCTGATTTTCCAACAAGTTGAGTTGGGTATATTAGAAAAATGGGTAAGGGAACTTAATACCCAACCCGATTTGCAAAACTGTTTTAGGATTACCATGTGTTTGCCCCTTTAGGTTTTGATGATGATGTTTTTGTTGGTTATCTCAAGGATGTGTTTAGCATGAATGCAGTATTGGTTGTGTATCATGAGATTGTTCTTATAAAGGATATATGGCATGTTAATGACCTTAATTTGTATGAATCATGGTCCTTGCAAATTGATTTTCATGATATATGCATGTATATGAAAGCTGGAGGAATATTTAAAGTGTCCTTGGAGTTCTCTATAAGACGAGGCACTCACCCTAGCATCAACCCCCAATTGGTGTATGCACTTGATCCCACCAGCCACCATGTGAGTGACTGGTGAAATAGGTCATGTGAGAAATGTCTTGCTAGCAAAATTAGGCACTGGATTCAACCAGACTAGCCACCTAGTCTATGCACCCAGTGAAACAAAGTTGAAGTCTAGCAATGTTTGTGAGACCGATTAACCACTGATTCACAATAGTTGACATAAATGCAAAAGTTCAACCATTAACTACGACCCCACCACAAAATGTCTCAAATTCATACCTAAGGAGTAGCCACTTCTCTACAAAGGTGGATAATTATGTAGTGGAATTTGGTCCAAAACTAATACTCTCATGTCCCTAGCTATCTATGAGAGTCATGCTAATCCTGACATTATCGAGGGTCTATTTGAGGATTGATTGCTTGCCCAAGTTAATTTATTTGAATCATACTATTAAATATCTAAGTTACCAATGGTAACTAGAAGAGTGAGTAGGGCATGGATGGTGGGAAATGGATGGACATACAAGGCATGAATGGAGCTACTATACATTTTACTAGCCCTTAGTTGGACTGAGGTTAAGAAATTATCAAATACTATCCCAGCTACCATATGATTGAAATCAAGTGCTTTGAATCCATCTTTCTTAGTCCACCGGGCACTGAACTTCTCAATCTCAACTAAAACTATATTGACCATTGCAACATGAAGACTAATAGTATAAAAAGATGTAGCTTACCTATGATGGTGATTGATTATAGCACATGTACGGTGCTACAAATTGGGCCCCAGATGTTTATATTCTATCGAAGGTGCACTTAGCAGAGGCACTATGACTAACCAATGATGCAGTTCACCCATCAGTCCTCATTGGATCCACTATGCAGACCTTTAGAATAAAGGGCTTGTTATGTCAAATTACCCTTTATAACAATGATGTGCAGCACATGCTGAGCAAGCTATTTCAAATAAGCCATGATGAAAAATCCATTAACTTCACTCCTTGAAGAAATGGATAAGAGTTAATGTCTTAAGAGGTTTAGATGAGGCTCTCCTTTCAAGATAATATCTCAACCTTGGTAAGCATTAACTTTGGAGCCATGTACTTGAAGAAAATTCATCCAACGGTACCAGCATTGATAACAGATATATGGGTGCATTTGCAAAATAGATCCTATAACTTGGCCTAATTGTGTTTTAGTATTGTATTTTTGGTATTTGCAAAATAAGCCATATAATTTCACAAAGTTGTAAAACAAACCCTGTGATCTGCCACATTACAAAATAAATGGTAGAAGACAGTTCTGGATAAAAATGTCCTCTTCTTCTTCCCCTTTCAATAAAATATCTCAAAACCTTAATACATGCCTAATCGTAATCTAAAACCCATCTCTACTTTTAAAATGAAAAATTTTTTCAACGTAAAGGGTGGAAGATGAGAGTGGATAGAGGAGGGCAAAGAGGTAGTAAATTGTTGCAGCAAGGAACATGAAGTGGCTAGAGATAAAGATGGATTGGATGGAGAGGTCTTATAGTGGTGGTAAATGCAAAGATGGGTTTGAAAGAGGAGAAAGTAAAAAGGGTTGCTAGGCAGTTGCAGCGATAGGGTTGCCGCAAAGGTTTTTCCTCCTATTACTACTACTTGTTGTTGAGCTTCCAACGCTTAACTATTATGTGCTATAGATCATAATGGTTGTTTTAGGCTTCCATATTTGAAATTAGGAAAGGTTTCATAGTGGGGAAGATGAGTAGTTTGAGGGAATTTTTAGAATTTTTTAAAAAACTAGAAAAAATATAACTTGAAATTCGTAAGGCACCTAATGGACATTAACACAAAGGTTTATTTTACAACTTTGAGAAATTTATAGGATCTATTTTGCAAATAACCAAAACACATGTTGAAACGCAATTAAGCAAAGTTGTAAAGTCTATTTTGTAAATACCTTGAGAAACATGCATTAGTTTAAAAGAGAAGAATTAAAGGCAGATGAATCAGTTTTCTCTGGCTCATGCATAAAAAAGAGTAGAGGTTATTTCCAAAGGCAGGCAATTCAAAGTGTGTATCCTATTGCTTTCTATTTTTTTAGTGGTTCCCTCTATAAGAAAAACCATAAGTCTCAAGTAGCTCAAATGTACTACATTTTATAAATAAAAGCTTTGTTTCCCAAAAGTATACCTTAGATTTGCCTATTGTCAAGAGAGTAAACCCTACCATAGGAATTGACTTAAGGCTACGGTTTACATCATTAATGTTATTTATTCCCTTAGATAAGGAACTAGTCAATAGGGTAATGGCTGGTGTTATACCCAATTAGGCCTAAGGTCAAAGACCATAGTGGGCTATTTCCTTCTATCTATTTCCTTTTTTTTTTTATAAACATGCATATTCTTTTAAATTAGTCATAATCAAATTATAATTTTTTAGTCATTTAATGAATGAGCTAGAAAACTATAATAGCAAGTTAATAAGGTTTAAAAAAATTATTACTCCTACAAAAAAGTGGTGAAAGACTAGAACATATCAATCCAACTATTTGCTAGGAACTCTCCATTATAATAATTAGGTTTAAAGGAATTACATATGGCATAAATGAGTTGATTCTAGAAACCAATGTTGTTAAATAAAGTAACAAACAATGTCATTAAATAAAAATCATAAAATTATTTTATGAATATTTGGTTCATGTCCAAATCTGCTATCTTGAGTAATCCTAGATAATCCTATAATAAGATCCTATAAGATAGAAAAAACATTAGAGGGTGTCGAGGTGGTGCTAGTGTGGGCACTTTAATGCTCGAGTCAATAGGGGACCTTAGTAAGGGGTGTAAATAATAGAAAGCAAGCTTGTCTAAGAGATTAAATACCTAGTATATTTATAGTTGTGGTTAGTTTAATGTATCGATATAGTCAAAGTTGGATGAGGATTCTTGTCCAGAGAAGGATTCTGGAGGAACATGCATCCCTAGTTCTTGTAGGAGTTCCCTTTAGGGAATGGTTCCAGAGACTTACAAAACCACTTTGTGGTTGGAATAAGTTTCCCATTTGAATAGGTTTCTGCATAATTATTTTTTATGACTTTATGGAGTCAGGCAGTTTACTAAGACCGCACTTTGCCTTGGATGACTTTATGAAGTCAGGTGGTTTACTAAGATCATGCTTTATTTTTGATTGCTTTATGGAGCCGGACAGTTTACTAAGACCACATTTTTCTCTTCAACGGGTTTATGGAGTTAGATGATTTAATAAGACCACACTTTTGTCTTTGATGGCTTTAGAGAGCTGGGCTAGGCAATTTGCTAAGATCATACTTTGTCTTCGATGGCTTTACAGAGCTGTGCCATTTACCAAGATTGCACTTTGCCTTGGATGGCTTTATGGAGCTGAGTAGTTTACTAAGACCACACTTTATCTTCGACAGCTTTATGAAGCTAGGTGGTTTACTGAGACTGCACTTTATCTTCAATGGCTTTATAGAGCAGGCGATTTACTAAGACTGTAGTTTTGTCTTTGACAACTTTACAGAGCTGAGCGGTTTACTAAGATCGTACTTTTGACTTCGATGACTTTCCAGGTCCATTAAAGCCCTTGCTTAAGATCCATCAAAAGGAATTTTGATGACTTTGCAGGTCCATTAAAGCCCTTGCTTAAGATCTATTAGAAAGAATAATAATACAACATAATAGTTTAGTGAAAGAGAAAAAGACTTTTTGCATTAACTATTATTCAATTGACATATAATGAGTTAGGGAGAGTTTTATTGATAATACATCCTCAGATGTTCAAGCTTTTGGGACATATCTTCCATTGATTTTGTAGTTGACAAGTCTCTTAGTTTAGGGTTTATTGTTGAACCTATTGAAGATAGGTAGCTAAAATATTGCATATAATTGCATTTCATTTGGAAATCTTGATTTATTGGTCATGATTGGGATGTCATAATATAACTAAGATGATTTTCTTAACTATCGGTACCGCTTCATAGGGTATTCTACAATTTTAGAAACATTGGATCCACCTTTCGCGGCAACCTACAATTTAAAAAACACCGGATTCGCCATTCATGGCATCCTGCAAATCTAAAAATACCAGATCCACCTTTCATGGCAACCTGCAATTTTTCAAAAACACTAGTATTTTATTGATATTATGCATTAGGTGATCCTGACTTCATTTCTTTATGTCACGGTCATGATACTCCTGTGCACCATAGCTCAACCACATCCATGTTTCTCATTACATCTACTACATTGCATCTTCAGTTGTGCTTTGAGCTACTAGTCAAATTTCAAACATTGTCCAATATGCATCCTCATGCTTTGTTCAACAGGTAAAGAAATTTTCTTCAGTATTCATAACATTGTTTAATTTCTAAACTTTCTTTCAAAAAGGGCAATAGAAATATTTTGAACATGGCTAAATTCACCCAAGTCATAATAGATAATAATTCTAGCATAAATGAATTATGTGGGAGCAACATCTATCACTCCTGCTCCTCAAAAAATTTCATATGTCAAAAGCATTTATCTAAACTAGAATCTATAATTTAAGTAAACTATTGGTTATCAAAATAGTTAACACCTTTGGTGCAAGCTACTTATCATCAGAAAAAGCTATATATCTTGGATACTAGGAAATCATATGTAATTTTTGGCATTTCTTCTACCCATAATTCAGGTCTAGATTTCAAATATTCACTTGGTATGTGTAGAATGTCAATCTAACAATGCTCACAATGCAACTTTGTAGAGCTAATAATCAAATGGATGGTAGAATCCAAATCCCAGCTCTTTTGATTTTTGGAAATAAAAATAAGGATGGAGGTGTATGATGGATGGACTAATGGATGAGATGTCAAATGCATGCTATTGCGACCGACAACATGGATAATTATATGATGAAATTTAAGAGTACTAGTGCTACAATGCAATGGCAGAGAACAAAGAAAGATTGACTGATAGAATCACCACATGTCCACCACCGCGAATTGCACAACATCCAAAATCACAATGGCTCACATCTTAGCAAGACTCACATGCTCAAATATTGCTACTGCTTTTTTCTAGTTTCACAATCATATGGGAATAAAAGGATATTTAGTTCTATCTTTGTTCATATTTAACATTTGGAAAAGCTATATCACTTATGAGAAAAATAAAGATCATCCAAGAAGGTTCACTTTAGATGACAGTGTTAGTTCCAAGAAATTTCCTAAAAGCCAATAAAACCATCACATCATATCATGCTGACTCATCTCCTTGGCATGAGGAATTCCTACAGCCTCATAAATACATCAATATGTATTTTTCACCATTATCATTGCATAAGAGAATGAAATTTATCACCATAGACAATCAAAACATGATTTTAAAATCCTAAAAGATAACTTCACCAAAATTGTATGCAAAGTTTTATGGGGAGAAATAAAAAAGCATTTTCTGCAATGAACAAGCAACCAGACATGAATAAATAGGCAGGCTAGGTTGTCAAGCTAGTTAATCATCTAAGCTAACAAAAAATTGAGAAAGCTTAGCTCCCTTCATGGATATTAAAATATATGTAATTTGTTGCATGTATGTTGTGCCTAGATATTGGGTTTTGTGTAAGTATACACAATCATAAGTAATATAGATGAGGTGAGTTGAGTACCGTTCTCATGAGGAAGTATGTTGTACCACACTAAGTACCACACTTATATCAAATTGATATTATTTGATTGACTCAATTGCAACAATTTTTATAAAAACTAAATCTAAATAGAACAATAAAGTCAAAAAATCACAATAGCAAAGGAAGGAAAGAACAATGGATGAAATATCTAGAGATTCAACTTCACCTAGCAAATCTACTTATATTGATGAATTGCATTGAGTAAATTATCATTCCTCTCATTATCAATCGGATGTAGTAAAGTATCTACCACCCATTTTTAAGTGCTATGGTAGGTGTGCCTATTGAAGTAATCTACTATATCTCTATTCAAATGCAAATCAATAAATCCTTTACGCTTAGGCATCCTGTGATAACTGTGCTCACAAGGTCATACTCACATGTATTGCACATGTACAATGACTATCTTTAGACTTCATCGCATCATATATTCTTCAATTCAAGAGTCTATTCCTAATTCATCTTTCTCGAACAAGAATTAGAAATCTTAGTTCATACACATGGTAGATAATCACATGCACACATTAAGCTTAGAAAATAAGAAACAATGAGAAAGAAGATTATGTAAATCAAAAATCAAACATCAACACAAGATTCATTGATATGATCCATTTAACCCTTGATAAAAGAAATTTAAAACATCATAATTGAATTAAAGTCAACTAAATAATTAATAAACATCATCATAATCCAAGTTTAAATGTTGATTCAAAAACAAAGATTAACTAGAAAGAAGAAAACAAATATTCTGGTTGCAGCAGCTTTCTCCAATGATCTCCCATGCTCCAAAGCTCTTCTCCTTTGTCTCCTCGCAAAAGTCCTCCCACTTATGTGTTAAAACCCCTTTAAGTAGCCTAATTTATGGTTCTCTTGCACTTTAACATGGATTTCCAAAGTTATTTTGTGCATAAAATATGCAATTGCTAAAAATATCATGTTTCTACACACAAAGTACATCCACCAAGAGCAATTTTTGTATTTTCATCATAGCTTTCTTATATGATGTTGAAATTATATGATTATTAATTCATTATAAAGATAATTTCAAGATATATATCTTTCATATTTAAATTTTCTCTAAATCATCCTACATATGTGCCAAACACTCCCTTAAAGTAACACCACACGTCTGAAATTATGTTCCAAAATATCTCTAAAGATAGTTGTAGTATTTTGGTCATAACTTCCTTATAATAACTTAGAATCATGTGATTATTAATTTTTTAGATATATAATGTTAAGAGATACACTTTTTATGTTAAACACTTTTTCCAAATCATTCTATATCTGTGTCAAAATCTTCTTTAAACTGTCGCTAAAGTATTACAATTTTTTCTTATGCGTGAAGCATTCAAAAATAAAAGTCATCCAAATATATAAGTCCTTACTCAATTGCTTCACCCACATCCTACCATCCGATTTGCATACAATTTTGTTTAAAACTTCCAAAAATACTTTGAAAATAGTGTGTGCAAATTCTAATTGAATTGCAATCGAAGCAATGACTTCATCTTCAAGCAATTGATCTCCAACATGCATCTAGCAATTTGTTTACTAGTTGTGCACTTCATAATCAACTGCATAGTCCCACTTTACCATCATGATTAATGCTTAATCAATGGCTAAGATGAATGCTTCCATAGTGGTGTTTGTCTCTATGAAGATTGCTTTGCCAAACATAGCATATTTTTGCCCAACTTGAACTCAATTCCAGCAAATTAACTTATAAAACGAATAAATCCATTGAATGCAATATTTAGTCAAATATGATTATAAATCAATTAAATCACATCAATTAAGGATCAAAATATGTGAATTTAGGTATCTAAAATATAATAAATTATGAGCTTGTCATATACCCCCAAACTTAGCTTTTGATTATTCTTGAGCAAAATAGTAACCAAACTCATGAAACAGTTAGAATGATCTCTCTCAATCAATCGAGAACATGCTAGACAAATTGCACATATACACAGAACTTAAAAATCATTCAAGCAACTTGCCAAGTAATCTCATGAAACTCATGCTTCATCAATCCCTTCTTGAAGTGAGAATGTGTGTGTGCTATGTCAATCTCTTGCTATGCATGCTTTTTAATCAATAATATGCAATTTAGTGATTCTCATGATTTTCATAAAATATTCCATAAGCTTGCTTTTCATAATCCCTCTCCACTAATGTAGACAACTCTATCCACTTGGATCAATAGGTCTTTGTTAAGATTATAATAGGGCCTTGGGTTTAGCTAACAAATAAAAAGGTATAAGGGTTCACAAAGTAAGAGATCATAATTATCATTGCACACGAATATTCACTCTCTTGACTTATTATGTGGCATTTTCTCTATTTTTATGGGTTTAGCTAACAAATAAAAAGGTATAAGGGTTCACAAAGTAAGAGATCATAATTATCATTGCACACGAATATTC
>JAYJMB010004089.1:0-13339 GCA_036873735.1 Pouteria campechiana | reverse complement strand
AAAAATCATGGTATTATCATGTGGATTTATGGTGTAAAGTGGAGTAACGACCCCAGGAGGGCGGGGCGTTACACAAGGTAAGTACACATCATAGCGTATGTCAAGCTCCCAACGACACTAGCATAGGGGATATTTATCGTCTCTTCTGTTTCCATAAGAGTGTTAGGAAACATTTGAAAGCTTAAATCTTTGCCTTTTACTATAGGATTGTCAATGGTTTACAACTTTGCATATTGAATCATTTAAAAATTTTATTAATATATCATTCTTGAGAAAGGCTAATTAATTTCCTTGAACAGTCCCTATGAATTTTCACTCCAAGAATAAAAGTTGCTTCACCCATGTTCTTCATCTCAAAATTGGAGGATAGTCATGCTTTAATGGTGATAATAAATCCTATATCATCTCCTGTAGGAGAACGTCATTCACATATAGAAATAAAATTACAAAATTATCATTCAAACTGTTTAATTTAAACACAGTGATGTTAATCAATCATTGTAAACCCATAATAAATTATGGCTCGATAAAATCTTAGATACCACTATCTGTATGACTATTTAACGCCATAGATAGATCATTGGAGCTTCTAGACTTTATGCTCTTGGCCTTATTTTATGAAACCTACTGGTTATACCATGTAGATCTCTTCATCCATTTCTCTATTAAGAACTGCCATTTTAACACCCATTTGATGTAAATCTAAATCTGAATGTGCATTAATTACAAGAATTAGATGAATTGAGGTAAACCTCACAACTGGAGAAAAGGTTTCCTCATAGTCTACCCCATCTTGCTGGGTATAACCTTTCGC
This sequence comes from Pouteria campechiana, assembly GCA_036873735.1. Classification (NCBI taxonomy): domain Eukaryota; kingdom Viridiplantae; phylum Streptophyta; class Magnoliopsida; order Ericales; family Sapotaceae; genus Pouteria; species Pouteria campechiana. The sequence continues at coordinate 12,525 of JAYJMB010004089.1, read as the reverse complement.
CACTAGGCAAGCCTTATATCTTTCAATTGATCATCTGCCTTATATTTAATCTTAAGAACCCATTTCTCCTAATCGCTTTAGGCCTAGATGGAAGATCAACCAAGTCCCATACGTGATTTATCCTCATAGACTCCATTTCTTCTTCCATTGCTCTTCTTCATTCTTCCTTAGCTGGGCATGAGAGAGCATCCACCATTGAGTTGGGTTCATCATCATTATCTAGGATAAAAATAAAGGTTTCCTCCTTAATCTTAAAATGATGTAGGATACTTTTAAGACTACTCCTCCGAGGTTGATTTTCTTGAGGTGCGTTGCTCCCACTTGGTTCAATAAGTTGAGATAATTCTTTTTTATATTCATTTGAATAATTAGGTGCACTACTATCCTCAAGATTTTTCATTTCATAGAAAGGAACTTCCTTTTCAACCTCACCTCTGCTAGAAAAATCATCCTTTAAGAATACGACATCTCGTGATTCCAATTTAGTTATACTTCAATCTTCTTTTTTACCAATGAACACATATCCTTTGGAGTTCTTTAAGTATTTAATAAAGATACACTTTTTCCATCTTAGTCCCAATTTTTCATATTTGTGAGAGGGATTATGGACATAAGCAACTAACCCCCAAGGTCGTAGATCACTATATATAATTCATAAGGTATGGAAGTAATTAATTTTGAAGGTACACAATTAACTACATGTACAACAGTTAACAATGTATCCATCTCCACAAAATGAAATAGGTAGATTTGCTTACACTATCATGGATTTAACAATATTTAATAGAGTCTTATTCCTTCTCTCTGCAACATCATTTTATTATAGAGTTTCAAAAATTGTTAATTGTCTGATGATACCCTTTTCATTATAAAAACCTTTAAACTGCTCAGATAAATATTTGCGTCCATGGCCAATTCTCAAAGCTTGATTATGAAATTCAATTGATTCTCAACCATACTTGTATAACATCTAAAGCATTCTAATACTTCTAACTTATGAGAGATCAAGAAAACATGATCGAATCATGTATAATCATCTATAAATATGATGAAATATAAGGCATTATGCCTTGCCTTCACGTTCATTGGACTATAGATGTTAAAATAGCTCAGTTGCAATGGAAACTTTACTCTAGTTTCTTTGCCAAATGGTTTCCTTGATGTTCACAAATAAGCAAGTTAACTTTAGCAAGATGGCCTAATAGACCTTATCTAGCTAATCTATTTATTCTTTCTTGCCCAATATGTCCTAATCTAGCATGCCAAATTTTTGCATCTAGATTTATTTCATTAAAAAAAGTAATTAAAGAAAAATAATATTATGTGATATGAATTTATCATGATCAATATTAAATATCATAAAACCATTTGAAATAAAACTAGTATCATAATGGGTTGTCCCTTGAAAAACATTTACACCATTGTCGTGAAATTTTAATGAATACCCTAGGCTAACAAGGGATAAAATGAAAACCAAGTTTTTTCGAATATCAAGTGCATAGAGGACATAATGTAGGAGTAGGGTTAGTCCACCACATAACTACAGTTTGCATGTTCAGATCCCTTTAACTTCAATTTTGGAGTTGTTTCTTACATATATCCACCTTAATCTTGCAGGAACCTGGCAATAATCCATGAGAGCTCCTCGGTCTCTAGCTATGTGGTCTATTGCTCCTAAGTCTATAATACACATAGGATAAGATTCAGTAAGCATCACTAAGCTAGATACATAAACAGAAGCAAGAGTTGGGTCAAGTAATACCTTCTTTAGCTTAGTGCATTCACAACCAAAGTAACCCAGTTTGCCATAGTTGTAGCATTTCAACTTGACTTTGTCCTTTTTCCAACTACACTTTCCACATTTTCTTTGGCTTTTCTTAGTCTCTTGGTTTCCACTTACTTTCTTTAGGAACACTTGGTTTCTCTTATGCTTGAAGCCCGAAGCTCCACGTGAGCTAGAATCGATTACAAGGACCTCCATGGAAGATTGTGCAACCTTAAGGTGCTCATCTTTCAGTTCAAGATGACATGTGATGTCATCAAATGCCTTGATATTTTTATTACGCGTCATATTGATTTTCACATATTTTTAGTTACTCAAAAGGGATCTTATCACAACTTGTACTTACTGCTCATCCATAAGAGCATATCCTATAGACTTAAGCTCTCTTATCAAGTTTGAGATCTCCCTAATATGCTGCCTCATAGTGTGATTTTGGCGCTTCTTATAGGTGTTAAACTTGAAAAGGAGCCTTCTCACCTTGGTAGTAGAAGTATCATATACTTTTCTTTCAAGGCTATCCATATGGCCTGAACACTTGAATACTCCTCAAACTCACACATCATCTTGCATGCCGCTTAGCAACATGATGGGAGCAATGCTATTATTCTTTTTCTAGGCTGTAAAAGCCTCGTGATCTTTTCTAAGTTGAGCAGTATTCTCATTTTCAAGTTCATTTATGATGTTGGTCAATGTTTCTAATACTTCTTGTTCCTCAAGAATATACTAAACCTTACGATGCCAGGTATCGAAGTTATCACCGTTCAATTTTTCACCTTTGTTCAAGTCAGCGATAATTATTTTGGATACCATGGTTGATATCAACTTTACTACAAGACACATAGACATAATTATTACTGGCATTTTAAAGCATATAGTTTTGATTTTGCCTCAAAAGATGGACTTAATTAATAATAATATGACACAAGGAGTGAAATTGAAAGTCCGCTATGCTCTCAATCATCTTTCGTATCACAAATGTTAAATCATCATTGGTTCAATTTGATTGTGCAAACTCTTAGTTCTAAGTGAAAATTCCTTTGGCCGTTCAAATAAAGCTTATTATTATTTGAAACAAAAAATTGGATAACTTTGAGCTTGCAAGAGATTTATATTTGGATATTACATAATCAAAATCATAAGCATCAAAAAAATACCTAAGTTGTTTTTATCCAAAACTTCTCTTGCTACTTGACTTAGCCATAAAGCTCTCTTCTTGCACCGAACTTCACAAAATTAGCCGCGTGAAGATTGGGACAAATTGATAGGACTGTAGATCATTTTATCCCAACCACTATTTGACGTTCCTCCATCAACTCAAGCTCGCATCTAATGTTCTAAATATTTGGATCATTTTTGTAATAACTTAAAATGAGCTTCTCTCTTTTCCAAGAATCTGGTAGAAAGTCTATAAGAGGACGAGCAAGTTGTTTGGGGCTTACATGAATGCCTTTGCCTTTTAATTCCACAATCATACTCATAAAAAAGATTACATGCTTATTATATATGTTATGCTTTGGATTTATATTATAATTCATAAATTCAGATATTTTATCAATGGGGTTCTTCAAGAGTTCCTTATTCATAGTGACCACATGCAATATAAATGAAGGTACGAATTAATAAGAAAAAAATATATAATATTTTCAAAACATATAAAAAGAGACCTTAAACACAAAATCTGACCCTTTCATAAGATTTAGAGCATTCAAAAAAATAGAAAATGACTATTTATATCTCCAAATTTGAGTTCATGGTAAAAAAAATATTAAAAATAGTTTAGACGATGCCACATGTTACCACCAGGCCTCTATCACCAATTATCGCACCGCTGTTAGCGTCGTCGTAGGCCAATTATCTACTTGTCCCACTCACTCACTGCCTGGGCTCTGACTATTAGGCTCTTTCACTGGTCAACCCAAATTCCAATGCTCGGTTGAGTTAGACTGAATCTAGCCCATTTCTCTAGCCCATTTCTCCAGCCCAATGGGGAAGAAGGGAGAGGGGTTTGCAATAAACAAAAATTGATTGATTTGTATGAAAATAGAGAAATTATAGGGACATTTTGCAAAATCGAAAATAAGTCTTCTTCCCAAATCATTCTTCGCCTGACAAGAAGAATGCGTCAATCCTTCAAGAAAACCCATTTCGAATAGAGGATTAAATGGAAAAATAAGAAGCATATAAGGGGTCTGATACCATTATTAACTTTTAAATTGGGAGAATCCTAACCTGAGGTAGATGGAATGATCATTGCCTTTTGAGTTTTTTTTCTTCTTTCTCGCTTGTCGGGCATAAAATCACAGATGAAAATCACGCAAATCACAATGCTAAATGCCCTTGAACTGACTATGGATTTCCTCTATTTTCCACCACTCTATCTAAATCTATCTTTGTTACCTATTTATAAATGGGGAAGAGGAATGGATGAAGTGATGGGAGCATTTTTGAAAATGCGTGGCCTTTACCAGTGAAATGCCGCTTATCTTCTCCCAGCGAAATGTTGCCCCTTGAATGGTTTCCAAACCTGTCATGGGTATAACGTCCAACATTGGATCTAAGATCCTAATAAGGTATTAGAGATTGGAAGATCAAATCTAGAGATTTAAAGCTTTTGAATTGAATATTTATTATAAAATCAAATGTTCCATTGCTTGAAGATCAGATCCAATAATTCATAGTTCTTAGATTCACTTTTGTAGTTGTTTCTAGTAGCCAAAGCAAGAGACAATTGTTGGATTACTGCAAATCTCTCTCTATATTCAATTGCCGACAAGAGACACTAACTCGATTAGAGATAAAGTGATTGTCGTTGTGCATTATTGATCAAGTTGCTTGTAGAATATAATGTTGATTGATTATTGGCATTGTGGACATGAAGCCAAATTGGATCAAAATGAGTGGTTATGGATTGATTTGATTCAAATTCGATCGAAACACAGATATGTCGATAGTTGGCGTAGTGGATATTATTTGAATTCAAAGTAGAATTTGAGAAATCTTTATTGCAATGGAAGTTTTGGAATTGAGTTAGTTGACTAGATGAAAGGTTGAGATCATACATTTATAATCTGAGTGTGATTTTTACTAGTGAAGTGTTTAATAAATTGCATTCCAATTTTGGATAGTACATGCAAAGTGAAAGTAGTTGGAATCTTTAATGGATCAACCATAATTTGATCCAACCAAAGTGAATAGTGTTCACAACAACAATTCAATCCATCTCACAATTGCAAAATCTAGTTTCTAGCTAACGTCATCAGCCTAAAGAGATAAAAGAAGAATTTTGAAGGCTTGATGGTCATATGTCAATGCAAAGATGAATCTTTAAAGGTCTACCCTAAAGGTGAATGACTTAACACTCAGGGTGTTGATTTTGGGTAATTATATGCTTGAGTACATTGCAATTGTTTCTAACATAACTATAAATAGGGATTAATGGAGGTGAGGAAAATTTTTTTTTGTTCTATTATGCATAAAAATGAGTGAGAAATTGTAGAGAATGTTGCTATATAATGGGAGTCACTAAGAGCCTGTGTATTTGGACTAGATTCTTAGCTATATGGGGGCACTGTTATTATGTATTTTAATGATATATTAATGGAAAAGACCATGGTGAAAATAATAGGGAAAATAGGTGAGAAAATGAAGTTGAAAATCAAAGAAAATGGAGCAACGGAGTGGGTGCTGCAGCGTCAGATTAAGAAAGGGACAGAGGGTGGCATCCAACACAGTGGGCACCATGGCGCTGATTGACGGTAGGTTGGTGGTTTTTTTTTTTAAAAAAAAAAACCATTCCATTCAGTTTTTCATTCTTCCCCATGCCATAGCCTTAAAACTCATCCTAGAAAGCCACCATGGTTATGCATGGAAGCTAGGATTCATGCCTTTAAACCCAAGTTCTAACCATTTGGATAGTGGAGGAAGGAAGAAAAGTTAAGGTGGCTATAACCCATGGCGGATGCTTGATGTTTTGGGGTTGATTCTTTTTATGGGAATAAAGCCATTCACAAAGTTCATGGTAAGTTTTTCCTAATTTGAATTGTGTTTCTACTGATTTAGGGTTTTGTAAACAGTGAAATTTGGGGGGAATGCTTGATTTATGTGTAATTGCTATGGGGGAAAATGAATAACTTGTTAATTATAATGCTTTGAAGTGAAATGGTTATGGAGATCTGATTAGGTTGTTATATGAGAACCTAAGTAAACTGTTAGAATTGGGATTTGGTGCAGGGTGTTTAATTCATGGATTAATTGAGTTAAAGGCATAATTAGCTTGTTCCAATTATTAATTTTATATTAATGGTGTTGTAACATGGATGGGTATTGATGGAAATGAAATTCCCTTGATATATTTTAATGGAATGTTATAATTTAAAAGATGACTATGAAATGTTCGACAAAATGCCTGAGCAGGAAATCATGTATAACAAGGTTTTGATCACAACCTAAAGACTCAAATGGAATGAGATGAAGGATTAGGTTTTTTTTAAGGCATCATTAGTTGTTAAATAAAGTATTTTCATATTAATCATGTTGAAAGTGAATTGTATAATATTAATGTAGGTAAATCTACTATATCATTATGAAAATTGATAGTTAACTTATGTATATTACATGTATGATGAAATGTGCTAGTAGCAAATATATAAAGATTGAACCATTATTTTTGTAAGGCCATTGATATATGGATGGGAAACCAAATCGGGGAACAATAAGATGGTGAAATAAACTCCATTGAGGTAAGTAGGCTCCTTTTTGTTTGACTGAATGCATAGATGGGAATAGTGAACATCCCATATTTTATACACGGGCATGTATGAATGGATGAGGATAGTGGATATTTCGTAGTTTGTTAAAGATCGATGTTTATTAAGTTTGGTGAATGCATGAATGTTGAGGATAGCGAGTATCCCTTGATTGACAATGAGTGTTGTTTATTAAGTTGTATGGAGTTGCCTTTATTGGGAATGGAGAATATCCTATTTATGTATATTAATTGGGGATAGAGACTATCCCAACATTATATATGAATTGTTAGTTAGGAAGAATTGGATGGATGGGGATAATAGATATCCCATGATGTTGCATTAAATGATGTTTTTATGTTATCTGTATAGGTAGATTGTTGCTTAATGGGGATATAAAATATCCCATGATTCTTCTTTCTATTATGTATGTGTGAATATTTGAAGTAGTGAGAATTTTGAGTATCCAAGAATTCTTATTCTAATAATTGAATGAATGATGGACTTGATATGGTATAGTATTGTTATGATAGGATGAACTGTGATATATGAATATGACAGAAGGGTGTAAAACATTATGTAAGAATAATGAGGACTTCGGCCTCATGGTGTGAGTACATAATCATGTATTTATTCATGTTTTAGTTTTGAACATGTTATTTTTAATTGATTATCATTTTCCTTATTGTGCCTACTTACTAAGTTCGCCCAAACTTATACCTTCTTATTCTTATTTTTTTAGTTAGCAGGTCAAGTAAAGAATCCCAATTGTGGATTGAGACTGGTGAGCAAAACTAGAAGATGGCCTTCTAGTGGTATGAAGAAATGGGATTGTAATCCCATAATGTATTTGTATAATTGTATTTAAAGGATTTTAATATATGTATATGAGATGCATTGGCATGTCCTAGTGATAATTAAGTATGATATTGTAGGAGGATCGGAATGATCCCATTGATGTATATTATCATCATGATTCGATTTCAATTTGGGCAGTTGTGGGTGTGGGTATGAGTTTTGTGGTTAATACTATTCTATCATAATTATTGAAATGTTGATTTTTTTATGCATAAATCTATACTAGTTATGATCCTTATATTTCAGGGTAGACTAGACTACCAAATTTTTGGTAGAATTTTTTCTTAGAAATGGAGAAAGTATAGGGTAATGGTAAAATGCATAGGGCCCCGGGCAGAGTGTGACATTAAACCATGACATAACTACAACAACATTAACAAACGGATTATAAAGTAAGGAGATAAGGTACTAGTTACTATTTAAGCCAACCAAAGACTACTCACAGCTTATTTATACACTCTGGCAACATATTGAGCTACTAAATATGTTGTTTATGCAAACAATAATAAAAAAAAGAAAAAATGGAAACCCAAGAATATAAAGGGAAATCTTCTAATAATGTGAAAAGAGCATCAAGTCACCAAGCTTCACTTTAAGAAAAGTATGGGCATGCTAACCATACTTCAATCTACTAAACCAAATGGTGCACATGGCAAACAACTAAGTTTTAATGATGAATAACAACATATGAGTGAACATTTATGGTATTGACAATTGTATTCCCAAGCATTGTAGAAATAGATATAAACATACAGGAAAATAATTTAAATATATAGTGGATAGTGTATACATAGAAAACATCAGCAAGCAAAATCTACTGACATAAAGAAGACAAGAATGCTTAGAAAAAATGACACTGAAACTTTGAAAAGAAGACTTCAAGTAAATCTATAGTTATGAAGTTCAAGCCTCAACGAGTGATCAGATAAATCTTCTATAGATAAAGTCAGAGCATATGCCTAAGAAAGATTCTGACTAATTATTCTATAGACAAATCAGATAAACTGCTTATAATCAATACTTGTCTATAACACAAAGATAAATTAAATTTGCAGAAGCAAAGATGAAACAAAACTAAAATCAGACAAATGAAGAGCAAAAACAAAATCAAATTATTCAAGCATTTGTATCTCACATAAAGTCTGTCTGAAATTGAAGAAGAACAAGGAACTTGTTTGCAATATCTATAGAAAATACAAAAGACAAAGTAGAAATGACATAGTAGTAAAAGAATAACTTTGTCTGTTGTCTTAACTATAAGAGTTATCTGTCACTTGCAACAAACAAACCATCAGATAACCACTAAAGAAATAAGTTATCTATGGCTCAACAAGTTGCCTATAATTTTTAATAGACAACCTATCATATTAACAACTAAAAAGTGAATTTATTTGCATGACATAAGTTTGTCTATCACTTATGAAAGACAAATCAATAGACAAAATATTTGGAAGACTTTGTCTACGGTCTACAACTTTGTCTGCAAATTTCAACAGATAAAGTCTTTACATCTGTTAGGGAAGGAGCCTTGTCTACGCAAGAAGAGTTGTTTACTACTTACAACAGACAAAGTCACTTCATCTGGCGAAAAGAAAACTACCTCTGATGAAAATCTTCTACAATTCATTTGTCACTTACAATAAACAAACTAGAAGATGAAGTAAAATGCTGCAATGGTCTCTAACAAAATTATGAAGATGAAATTATCTATTATGTGGATTTACTTAGAGCCACTTTGTCTCTTACTTACAAGAGACAAATCCAAGACATAATTAGACAAAGTTCTCAGATAAAATATGACATATCATTAAGTGTAGAAGCCACTTGTATGAGACATCGCTAACTACACTCTCCAATCAAAATCTTATTCGAAGCAGATTCTATTAAGTAGATCGAAAAAATCGAGCTTAACTGAAGATGAAAAGAAATTCAAAGGAAAGTAATCTAAATTAAGATAAAGGTTGTAATTTTTAGAGGCTGCATCCCTTTAGCCTTAATGGACATCTTTCCAAAATAATGAAAGAGTCAGTCAAGCAAAAAAGTCTTTATCCGGTATTTGCTAAAATTAGAAAGGCATTTTCTTCAAGAATGACACTCGAAGCTTTCCAGCTACAAATGAGTTTTTTAAGAAGACAACTTTTCAATGGGAGAATTCAAAATAGTCTTCAACATTTAAAAAAGCTAAATACCTCCAACAGGCAAAAATTTATGAAGCAATATAAAAGTAGCGTAGTGTCAATGAAGAAGGTTGAGGAAGTTAAGAAAAAAATTAAAACAAAGCTTAAACAAGTAATATCTCTCAATTAGACCATGTTTCCTCATAGATAATCAATCTCTATTACATTGATAGACAATGACCCTAAAAGTTCTATCTTAATCTTATGTTTAGAGTATTGATATCTAATGAGCTTCAACAAGATATCATTTTATATGTGCTCAAAATATATACAAATCAGCCTAGCAAAAGAGGTAATGTAATGTGCAAAATGAGTGATGTCAACCAGCTATGTGAGTTGGTGGTGAGCTCAAGAAAACCATATTATATGAGTTATTGGTGTGCTTTGGAAAACCAACAAGTTTGTTGGTGATCTTAGAAACCAATGAATTTCCTGTTGAGCTCATGAAACCAGAAGAGTGTTGAAAATACTATTTTTATACCCCCTAGAGCTGGAATCCAAAAGAGTGTTGGGAACATTATTCTTGCCCCCTGAAGCTAGAATCCAAAAGAGTGCTGGGAGCACCAGTGTATTTCCATTATATGAAATATAGTAGAACCCAAGACATAATGAGTATGTGCTTTTAAAAGAGTGAATGTAGGGATAGGGTTTCCAAACCACTATAAAAACTATATTGTTTGTGTGTACATTTGTTTATTTATTTTATTCTTCATTACTTCATTAAGTTTAACATTATTACTCACATCATCACACACACACACATGATAACCTTCTTGAAATAAGAATGGCTAAGAGGAGTTGAATTTGGAAGTGAAGCAACCACAATGATCAAATGAACAGATATGAAAATTATATATGTGTTGCATTACTACTTTTCCTTAGATCATCAATTTTTATTTAGCTATAATTTTTATACGCTCAATTCACCCCTCCTTTTTCGAGCTTTCATTTACATGGGACCCACAAGTGGTATCATAGTAGGCTTTGCAAGTTAATTTTAACTACCAGAAGTTAACTTGTGAAGAGATTCCCCTAGCCAAATCGTTCTACAAAATTTCTGCTTAGTGACAAGTTATTTACAAAATTTTATGCATTAATAATATCTGTTATAGATTTTGAAATTTTAAAATTCATGTTTTCTAGTAAGCTTGATTGAATATCCATATGTAGCTTTATTAAAAATGCATGAGAAATTATTTGTGACAAAGCTAATAAGGTTCAGAAGAACCCAAGTAATTGACTCTATATAAGAGTTGAAGAGACAAGAGAAGTCAGAAGATTCAGTTAAGGAAAATCCAGAGGAGCTGAAGACAATCAAGTAAGCATCTTTCAGTATCTTATCAATATAAGAAAATGAGGTAAATTTCTAATCTAAATTCTCAAATCTTTAAGAAATTTATATTTACTTTAAAGTTTTGAATGTCTCATAATTAATAGCATAACATGCAATGCACATTGAGTTATCTACAAACTTGAAAGAATATCACTTTGATCTATTCATGCATGCTTCAAATTATATACTCTTCATTGATTCTCTTATGCACATTTTTAAAGAGATTAATCAACCAAATCTTCATAAATTAAAGTCTTCTAATCTCAGAAAATAATTATCATACTCTCAGATAAGCATACATATCTCAGATTAAAAATAAATTAAAAAATCCCATTATCCCATATCTACCCGCAAATGAAGTCACCACTTTGTTTGTAAGATTGTCTAAAGCCACCTAATTTGTGTGAAGCTCTCAAGGATATACTAGATAAAAACCATCTTTTAAATTAGTCTCAGACTCACCTCTTACATTTACTATTGGTGAAAAAAATTCCCTTTTTAGAAGAAGGTGATTTAAATTTTCACTATTTCCTTCTCCACTCCTCATCTTCTTGGCGTCATTTTCCTCTGCTCATTTCACTATCAAAAACTCCTTAAGTTCCTCCACACCAAAGCCCTAAAACCTCGACTGACAGAGATGGTAGATTCAAGAACCATTGAGATGGTTTCAGCATCTACATCAGGTAGGAGAAGAAACAGAGAAGAATCAGAAGAGATACAGCCACCTTACAAACTAAGGTTTCATAGAAACTGGATTCTTGAGTAGCCTTTCAAAATGACGAACAAAGCTGTCATGAGTTTATGAGCAAGTATAAAAAAAGGAAGGTAAGGAAAAATTATTGATTTTGACTTCTTCAAAGAAATGAAAATGGAAGTATGTAGTTGGATAAGTTTCTAGGGGTGGAACGAATTCATGAGTTGCAAAGATAAATGTTATTAGAGAATGGTGAAAATACTTCTTTTCAACTATGATCCTATGATGAAAAAGTCCTAGATTGGGGATAAGGAAATAAATATGTTCCCTAAAAGCATCAGAGAATGCTTAAATCTCCCCATGATTGAAATGCAAACATTTGAGTGGCCAACATCCAGGAAAGAGTTATTTTCACAGCTAACAGAGACAATCATTGAGGATATTGTAAAAAGCCTCAACCCTAAGAATCTAGATATAAATGTAAGACTTGCACACAATGCCCTAAGCAATAATATATATCCCCAGATTAGAAGCAGGGATAACATTTTAGAAAGAGATGCAAGGACCTTATGGGCAATGAAATACAAGAAGAAGCTAGATCTAGCTAAATTCATGTCTGAACAACTTCATTAAGTAAAATCATCAACGATTCTCCCTCTACCCTATGGAATAGCAATAACCAAAATATTCAGAAAGGCAGAAGTGAATCTATCACATGAAGTACCAGAAGAATTCAAGTACTCATACATAATTAATAAGGTGATACTGAAAAGAATTAGAATATCCATTTCATCAAAAGGTATAGTCATTGAGAAAGCAAAGAAGGTAGGATAACAAAAAAGAGTTAGAGAAGAAGAAGAAGAAGAAGATGAAAGTTAGAATTAGTGAGGGAAGAAAGGGAGGAACTCTCCTTATCAGCAGCAGAAGGATTCAAC